>JADKLZ010062149.1:0-12357 GCA_021533235.1 Biomphalaria straminea | reverse complement strand
ATGGAACAGTCTTGTTCTGAAGTCTCTGAGTGAAGGTACAGGGAGGTGCACTAGTCATCATGACAGCCCTAAAATATGAAGACAAAAATAAGTGTGTACAAAGTTTCAAGAACATGAAAACATCAGAATTAAGAACGTTACTACAGTTTCTACTGAAAGACATTTTTTTTTGTCCAGGAATTATTACATAGCATCAAAAAAATATATAACAATAACTTTCAATAAAAACTTAAAGAAAAAAATCATCTAATATAAAAACAAAAGGCAGAGGCTCAAACAGAACACCTAATTGAAATGTTATACCAAATGTTCCTTCAGTAGTTTCATAGGTAAGATAAACTCAGTTGAAAACATGGCTCTAGAAAGGTGGTGGGAAGGGTCAGGGGAATGAAGGAGCAGCACTAACATTATCAACAAGTCAATGCTGAACACATCACATTGACACAAACAGTTGTACATTGTAGTTTAATCAACACTACAAATGCAATAGAATGAGAGCAAAGAGACACATGAAAATCTTCAAGCTCTTTTATCAAGTCATCTCAGTTGAACATGTGGGACAAAGCCCTAAAATACAAAAATATACACTTGAACTTTATTTACATTCCATAGCTAACTAAATTTGTACATTGTACTTACAGTAATTTACAGGAAACTTCAACAAGAATACAACTTACTTATAGATTATGTTGAACCAGTACTATAACAAAAAAGTATAATACTATTTGCCATAGTTTGTAGTAGAACTATCTTATATTAAAATTAAATAGAAAAAAAAAAAAAAACAACAACATAGAATAAAACTTGTAAAAATATCCTCAACAATGAAACTAAACTGTTCAAAATATTTCAAGCAACAAAACAGTGGATAATCCTCTAGGACTGATGAAACTTGCTATATGTTTATTCAGAAAGTGATTTTACCTACATACACATTTATTTGTTTTTTATATATATATATGTATATCTATGTTAGAAATGTGTCTACTAAATGACATTTCAACGTGATCACTTCTTTTTTCGTCTCATAGCTTTAATTTTTGGTCTCTCTCCTCCAGTCCTGATGAAAAAAAAAAAAAAAACATGAACAATTTAGATCACAAATACTATAATAAACAAAAATTTTTTACAAAATGTCAATTCCATCTTTCTGAAGCTGTTAATGTTTTTAAAAAGCAATTACTTTTATCCCCCTGCCCCCATAACCTGGTTAAACACATGTATACATTAAATCTACTAAGTATATACAATTCTAGTTTAGTGATACAGCTCCAGACTTTGAAACATAAAAAGACAGTCTAAACCAGGCATGTCAAACTCATTAAGGTATATGGGCCGCATAAACAACTTACTATGACCTGAGGGGCCGCAAGAAAAAAATTAGTTTTAAAACAGCCTACTAGTTTTATGTATATTAGAAATAATACAATATAATACAATACTTAATACTTTTCTGTACCTTAGCTAAATTTGTAGTACTATTGGTTAATTAAAAATTACTATGATTACGCATTATTTTGTTTGTCCTGATGCTTGACATCTTTTCTGGGATACCATTTTATTAATGTCAGGTTGAAGTTTGTTTGCCACTGACGCTTTCATCACAGATTACAAATTTTGATCAAATAATCTCGAATGGTGAGTTGTTTTAATAGCTTTTATTATTATCTTAGAACGGCTAAGAGAGACCAGTGCATGCAAAAATAGCTAGAATTTTAGCTGCAAATTTCCGCAATTCAACGAACCGTTCAGGGTAAATGACTAAAATTTCGGCACAGCCATTTCAATATTCTTCGATTTCAACTCTAGTTGCACATTTCCAGAATCAAATCAGATCGCGTGATCGAGAGGTTAAGTGCGCTTGAACTTGGCTTGGCTACCTAGAAGGAAGTTCGAGGTTCGACACCAGACTCGGGCAGAGCGCCTTAGACTAGCTAGCTTTACCAAAGATAAATTGTACTGCATTTTCACCTCCTGTCATTTCTCAAAAATTTTTCCTCACTTGTTATGCATAGAACAGAACTTAAGTAGTTCCTGGTATATGTCAAAATTCCTGTTAAAGGCCCTTATGAATATAGCCAACTGTGCTACACCGGATACGTCAGTTGACTCAGAGACCAATTAAAAATAATTCAAAATCAGCTCTGTCGTTCTTTATTTGTTCAAGCAAGCTGAATGACATGTAATTTATTCTATCTGCATTAGTGTCATTAGTTAAAGCTATTTCTTTAAATGCTTTCTCCTTTTTTTTCTGAATAAATGACTTCGGCTTTAACGAAACACTCCTTCATAAAATAACATTTATTAAATGATTTGAAATGGTTTGCAATGAAGTTTTACAAAATGTAGCTTAGGTTTCACTGCAGACTCACCCTCGTTGTTCAGTTAAATATTATTTTTCCATTCAAGTAGCTTGTAATCTCGTTATAATTTTTTAGGTGGCCGACCGGGCCGCATGCAAGGTGGTCGCAGCCGCATGTGGCCCCCAAACACCCAGTTTGACATGCCTGGTATAAACTGATTTAAGACTTCATGCAAAATGTTCCTGAACATTGACATTTAAATTTTAAGATATTTTTAAAAATTATAAGTCAAACCAGTGTTTTCCCTATGTGGCCCAATGGCTAGTAATTTTTTTCCTTATAGATATACCAGACATGCCTACCCACAAGACCCAGATAGTTTTAAATGTGGAATTTTGGGCTCCAATGTGGAACATAAATGTGTTTACGTTCAGCAGCCATATTGCGCACAATAAATAAAACTTGAAATGAAAATGTTAGTTAGCTTTTAATACATTAGATGTAAATAGTTTAATTAAAACTAGAATGACATTTAATTAAAGAATCAAAATTATGTCCTATGCTTGAGATCTATAGTTTGATCTAAATGTATACATTATGTCAAGAGGCCCAAACAAGACTCTTACCCCCCAAAACCCTCTTATAGAAATAAAACTACACTGAAAATTGCCTGATCAGTTCATCTCAGACTACTGATCTGAAAAATGAGAACAATGAAGAAGACAAGTCTAACAGTCATTATAGATCTACATTTACTTACTAGAACAGATTTATAAATTATTCTTGTCTAGAAATGATAAAATCTATTATAGAACTAACCCCTAATGACTTATCTTTAGATATTCTAAATTACTAATGGCAATGCTACGACAAGATCTACTAAATTATCTAGTAAGCTAAATGCAGTCTGTAGCTCTTGCTCTAGAAGAAGAATTTAGTCTACTTAGTCTATACTTTATCTCAAGTAATCAAGATTACTACAGATCTAGAAGTAATAATAGAATTTGATGATTCTAATAAATTTTGTTTTAAATAGGGAATAAGACACATGCCTGAGCTTAGATATCTTGTGAATCTAGATACTAATTCTATTTTTTTCTATATCTACCTAAGACCTAACTACTAGATCTAACTAATACTTACTTAGACTTAGACCCTCCCGCGCCGTTCGGCGCATTGGGCGGCAATACTACATTAACTTATATTAATTTCTAATAGTACAAAATAGAATCTACAAATAGATCTAGGAATCTAGAGATCAGAGATACTAGATCAGAATAAACAAGTAGATTCTAGAGTCATTGCACTTTTTTCTACATTGATTAGATCTAGATCTTGAACCTAAATCTAAAATAAAACCAATAAGCTAGATCTAGACTTTAGTAAATTTTGTTCTGAAATAAGTAGTGAGTGTTACCGGTCCTGTGGATCTGCTACAAATGTAGGCTAGACTAAGATCTAGACTCTAGATAATCTAGCTTAAAAGAAGTTAGACAGTAACTAGATCTAGTGTATAATAGTTAGATGTATATTAAGTAATAAGTAGATCTAGATCAAGATAGATCTAAATCTAGATTCCTAGATCTAAAAGTGTATATATATTGATCTAGAGATCCAGTTAAAATACAATGTTTTGTTGTTTTCAATTAATAGCGCTTAGCTATTTTGTATAAAAATTAATATGGGAATCAGGAATTCTTTTTTTTTGCATTCCACTTCTTTTAAGCTCCAAAATAATTAATTTCAACCCACCGCCCCAATCACTTGCGCCACTCCAATCACTCGCGTTTTTTATTTGTAGACTAGATCTAATTGCTACTAAGAACCAATCAGCAATAGATCTGGCGCAATGTTCCACACCACCTTTTTTGTTGTTTTTTTTTCATATAGGACGGCTTAGCGTGACCTCTGTGACCGCTCATATGTTAGGTTAGAGAGGAAAAAAATGGATAAAAATGCATAGCACGATAGGTTAAATTCATATTTGCGTACCGGCGATCATTTTTGAGAGACTTTGCGTACCGAATACGCATTTTGCATAACAGTAGGCAAGTCAGGAACATGTATTGTGACATCTCTTTCAGACGTGGCATGTTTAAAAAAAAATAATATATTTTTTAAATGCTTTTCTTAAAATTCTTAATGAAAATTTTTTTCTTTTGGGTGGATTAATATTGGAACAATTTTTTTTTCTGGAAATAGTGGTTTTAACAAAATTTCAGGAAAATTCCAACCACTGCAAGTTCCAACATTTTGCTGATTTCCATGAAAAATGTGCAAGCTGATAAGAGGAAAGATGTCAAAGAATTTTTTTTGGTTACATTTGTAACTAAATGAAGAAAATTTGGTTTAATTTGAAAACTATCACTGACATTATTTATTTTGACTTTTTTTTCCCCACGACTTTCAATTGTAAACTTAAAAATTACTTCCAATGTTTTGTAAAGTATATTACAGAATTTTCACCACATAAATATGCTTAGAAACCTTTTATAGTAAATGAATTACATAGAATGTTCACAGACTATTGGCATTGAACCATTTGATACTCAACCAATGATTGCATTTCAATTGTGAATGTATAAGGGAAATGAAAAGAATGGGAGGAGTGTCAGACAGAGAACTTTCACTTACCCAATATTAAATGATTGACTTGGAGCATTAGGTGCACCAGCACCAAACACAAATGGTGTGCTAGAAGATTGAGGTTCAGTCTAAAATAAAAAATGTATTGGCTTAATTGCATTAAGTTATAACAAACAAAATGTTTACTACATTTATATCAATTAATAGAGAACTTTATTTCTAATGACAATCATCTGCCTAACCAACACAAATGAAAGAAATATAAACAAAGTGAAGCTGTTTCTAAACTTACAGGTTTAGCACCAAATACAAAAGGAGCCCCTGACTGTTGACTTGTTCCTCCAAAATTAAAGGATGTAGGTGTTGGCATGGGAAAAGGAGCTGCTGACAAGTTAAAAATTAGGTCAATACTTGGAATAGCTTGATAATGTAAATGACATAGTAAGAGCCTTAATATACCCTAAACAAAATGTGTTATCAATAATACCTTTGACCTCTGCTTTGGAACTGTCATTTGAAGCTGAAGCTGTGAAAGAAAAAAGATTTGATGCTCCGGTTGAAAACTGAAATCCTTGGGAGGAGTTATTGATTTGTGCAGGCTGAGTACCAGGTGTTGATCCAAACACGAAGCCTCCAGATGGAGTGCCAGAGTTAATACTTGCACTGTTCCCAAAAGGTGAACCTTTAGATGCTAACAAAAAAAAATAAAAAAATGTGTCAATGCTTTTATAATTTTTAAACCTATTTTCTGAAAGCATTACCTAGTGCACAAAAACAAGGTTGTGTTTCATCTAAACAAAAAGTGACAATACATAAAAAAAAATCAGTAAACCTGTTACTGATTAAATATTTAAGAATCTAGGTGCTATTAACTTAAAAAAAAAAAAAGGGACAAACAAGCAAAATATTAAAATTACTTAAAAAACAACAACAAAACAGCACAAATAATAAAGTTGCTATAATAAACTTTTTTTTAAATGCAGATATTCCCCATTTTCTAAATCACAGGGTCAGATGTACTATATGAGTGTTTCTCCAGTACTGGTGACCTAGAAATGGTTTATTTATAAATTGTGATATTTTGAGCTTGAAAGGTGAATAGTGGAATTTTAAAATTGTAGAAAATGTGTGAAATAGTGCACAAAATGGCCTCTTTTGATCTAACATGGAATAGCTAGCTGGCTTAGGTTGAAGTAATATTCTACTAAAAGCAACGATTATTGAACAGACATTTTTGTTGAAATAGGTTAACAATATAATGTTATTGCATTAACAATATCTTTTTATTTTATATTTACTTTAGTATTACTTAGGTGTCGCCGTAAAAAAAGCGTCACAGGTGCATCAGATGGTGTCCCACTAAATTTGAAATTTTAAACCTTTATCAATTGTAAACAAAGTAAAAGATTCTGCTCCCAATTGTGTTTCTGTTACTAAAAGCATCAATGATTATTTTACACAGTGCAATTTTTCTTTGAAATTGTAAAATTTATATAAATTTAGTAAAATAGGTCTTGGTGTCCCAGGTGATGCACCTCAAACGCTCTTGACAAAAATGACAATATTTTTTTTTAAAAAGTTATTAATGTGATGGGAATAACTTCATGGTATCTCTGATACTGCTTAGTACACAATTAGGTCCATTTTCTAGAGAAAAGGCTACATAGTAATTAACAGGAGACATTAATAGACATGGTGTCCCACATTTTTTCACGGTAGCACCCGAAACACCACATATTGAATCATACCAGAAAATCTCAGAGGTTAAGATATAAGTAGTTTTCTCACTAAAGTTTTAAATTATAATAAGAATTAATAAAGCTTATTATTCTTAAGTTTGATCTTGAATACATGTATACTATTTATTTTTATCTAAGTTAATGTAAATCTTATTGTTTTATCATTGTTTGAGGTGCATCATGGGACACCGAACAAGTCTTGATCTAGATTTAGGTCATGTGTAGATTTAAATCTGCTCTATATTTCAATTTATATGTAAATCTAGTTTTGGATCTTGTTCTTGGTGCATTGAAAGTCAGAAAGCTGCACCTTTTAGTCTATGATTAGGTCATGTTTGATGTCTAATATATTTTTAAAGGATTGTTGAACACACACACACACAAAGGCCTAATACATTAATTTGTGGTTATAGAAACCTATTTTGTGAATCACTAATAAAAGAATAATTAGTAATGTATTTACAGACTTTAAAGTTTTGTAATTTCAGCATATATTAACAAAAAAACTATATATTTCATATTGGTGTCCCGTTGTAGCACCCGCAACATCTTGTGATATAATAATAATGTTATAATAAATGCTTGAATTATCGTTGAGATATTGCAGCAAATAATAGCCTGTATATTCAGCTATAATGCAATTATAGCATAAATTCTATTTTCTTATAAAAAATCTTATTTAAAAAACTTTTACCAGCGCAAACATAACTTAAGTGCTCAAAAACTTCAATTTCTCAATCTAGCTGCTTAATACAATAGAAACATTCAAATTATACTATAAAAGCAAACAAATAAACAGTTAGTTGTACTTTAATCATCAAAGGTGTCCCAGTGATGCACCTGAAATGCTAAAGTGGGTACCCCCGTTTGCCAGCTCTGCCGAGGAAATGTACATAGTCCAATTCATTTTCTATTGATAAATTCTTAAAGTATAATGGCTGAAGAAGTGAATACACTTAAAATGAAACCAAAAACTTCAACTTTAATTTTTGGCCTAATGTGACACTTTTTGATACCAGTACTGGAGAAACACTCATATACAATATAGAGATACAAATTATAGTGCTGTTTTAAATAGATAATTGGGATGGGGCAGAACTTGTGTTAAAAAGCAAACTTCACTTAAAGCAGGCATGTCAAACTCATTAAAGTGTATGACCTGAGGGGCCGCATTAAAAAAAAAAATTAGTTACAAAACAGCCTACTAGTTTTTTTTTAAATTAGAAATAATACAACAGAATACAATAATTAATGGCATACCTGTCCCTTAGATAAATCTATAGTACTATTTTGTTATCAAAAATTACTATGATTGTGCATTATTTTCTTTGTCCTGATGCTTGACATCATTTCTGGGATACCATTTTATTAATGTCAGGGTGAAATTTGTTTGCTTTGCCACTTACGTTTTCACCACAGATGACAAATTTTGATCAGATAATCTCGAACGGTGATATGTTTTTGTAGCTTTCAGCATGCAAAAGAACTGCTCATAAAGACCAGTGCATGCAAACAGCTGGAATTCTGGCTGCAAACTTCCGCAATTCAACATACCGTTCAGTGTAAATAACTACAATTTTGGCACAGGCATTTCAATGTACTTCGATTTCAACTGCTATTCTATCAGCTCTAGTTTCACATTTTCAAGAGCATTTTCAGAATCAAATGAGAATGGAGATACAAAACATGAAAATTCTTGCTCTTATGTAACGAATTCGCGAAAACGGTAATTGAAAGCATCTACTTACGATTCTAGATGTAAGACATTCACCAAACGTCGCAACCGTATTTTGTCTTTTAAGTTTATGGCACGTTGAGAAGTGAACAAGATTTTCACTTCATATTTGGTTTATCCACAGTCTTAATTTTGCTTACAAATGCATTTCACATGATTACACGCTGTTGTGACAATTTTGTCTTTACTTTCAAATTCAAGTCTTACAGGTGACCAGTGGGATCAACTGCTAACGCCAAAAGCTGAACACATTCCTTAGTTTGGAAATGTTCAACAGGTTCAACTTTCATGTTCAGAAACAATACGATTTCCTCACGCAGTGCAAACAATCTCTTCAATAATTTATGTCAGGAGAGCCAGTGGACTTCTGTGTAGTAGGAAACACAATCATATTCATGTCCCAGAAACATTGAAAATTGACGAGCATTAAAACCACGGGCACGAATAAAATTGAGAAGCGACTGAAACCCGTCTTATGACATATTGAAACTATAATTTCTTTACGCAGAATGTTTCTTGGTGAATGATGCACTGAAAATTAGCAAATTTAAAAGCATCATCAGTCTCTCTTATTTTTGCAAGTAACTTTGCATCAAAACCATTTCATTTCATGGTTGGTGCGCCATCCGTTATTAGACTAGCTAGCTTTACAAAGATAAATTGTACAGCATTATCACTTTCAGCTATTTCTCAAAAACATCCTCCCTTGTTGTGGTGGTATGCACAGTTGAACAGAACTCAAGTAGTTCCTGGTGTATGTCAAAATTCCTGTCACAAATCCTTATGTGCTACACCCTTTAATCAGTTGACTCATAGAGACCCAATGAAAATAATTCAAAATCAGATATTTTATTCTTTAATTGTTCACACAACATGACAGACATGCCATTTATTCTATCTGCCACAGTGTCACCAGTTAACGCTATTTCTTTGAATGCTTTCACCTTTTTAGGACAAAGTACTTCGGCTTTAACAGCACACTCCTTCATAATCGGTCACTGCAATAGCAATGGTGCATTGCTACTTGAAATGTGCTCAGCCCACAAGCTAACAATAACAAATACGCTCTTCCAGCTACCTCACAGAAAAAAGACATCATGGATGCATCCCAGGTCTAAACATTGGCATCAAATAGACTTCATCATTGTCAGACAGTCTGATAGGCAAGACGTTAAAGTCACCAAAGCATTATGCGGAGCTGATTGTTGGACTGATCATCGCTTAATCTTATCCAAGCTTAAAATATGCATAAAACCACCTAGGCGGCCCCAAGAATGCAAGCATGCAAAGCGCCTAGATATTGGTAAGCTCACAAACCCAGAAATCAAACAAGAGCTCATCAACAAAATAGACAGTGAATTTAAAACCCTTCACATGACCAATGATGTGGAAAACAGCTGGAATAAATTAAGGGATTCAGTGTACTCTCTGGCCAGCAGCGCCCTCGGTCAGCCAAAACGCAAGCACCAAGATTGGTTTGACGAAAATAATTTGCAAATTGAACAGATGCTAACACACAAGCAACATTGCTTTAAGGCCTTCCTGTGTAATCCAGATTGCCCTCAAATCAAAGAACGCTACACTATTGCCAAAAGAGAGGTCCAGCGAAACCTGAGACACATGAAGGAGTCATGGTACAGCAAAAAAGCAGATGAAATCCAGTCCTATGCTGACAGTAAAAACGCAAAAATGTTTTTCAACTCAATAAAAGCTCTTTATGGCCCTCAGCAAACTGGCTCATCCCCCATACTCAGTGCTGATGGAAACAAACTCCTAACAGACAAGGAGGACATACTTGTTCGCTGGGCTGAACACTTCAGCACAGTCCTTAACTGTCCGTCAAGCATTAGTACCGAAGCAATCACACGCCTGGAACAAATCCCAATAAATCACTCACTTGCTGACCCTCCCCGTCTAAATGAAGTAACGACAGCAATATCAAATCTCTCAATGGGTAAGGCACCGGGGCCAGACTCCATTCCTGCTGAAATTTACTCACTTGGCAGCTCAGAGCTTACTGCTAAACTAACAGAACTCTACCAGATAATGTGGGAGCAAAAGACTCTACCACAAGAGTTCAAAGACGCCTCCATCGTTCACCTCTACAAGAGAAAGGGTAATAGGCAGTCATGCGACAATCATCGTGGCATATCATAAAATCACATTTATTAAATGATTTGCAATGGCTTACAATGAAGTTTGACAAAATGTAGCTTGCTTTCACTGCAGACCCACCCTCGTTGTTCGGTTTAACCAATACTATTTTTTCAATTCAAATTGCTTGTCATCTTTGGTTTTCCAGCGTAATAGTTTAACATTATTTTATAATTTTTCTTAGGTGGCCAGAGGGGCCGCTTGTAAGGTGTTCGCGGGTCGCATGCTGCCCCCGAACACCCAGTTTGACATGCCTGACTTAAAGGATTTCTTCACACCAAGATTTGATGAAATAGTTTTTTTGGTATGAAATAAACTTCATGATTGAACTAACATATATATTAACACATATATACATTGTGATTGTTGGAACTTAAAATTTTTACCTCCAAAAGTAAACAATCCATTTGTGGCAGACTCATTATTGTTTAATCCAAAGTTGACTGTTTTTTTAGCACTTGGAGCATCCACATCTATTTAAGACCAAATGATAAAATATTTGAAAAAAAAAAAAAAAAAAAGGAATTGCATTAACCATATCACCTTAGAACATATCTGAACACTCACCATTCAAATCCACAGAGCGTTTACTGGGCTGTGCCAGTGATACAGAAGAACTGGGATTCAAAGAGGTTGTCGACTGTCCAAAAACACCAAACACAGGTGCATTAGTTTGTAAGCTTCCTAAATGAAGGAATTATTTTATATTATTATTTTTTTTTTCATGACAAAGACAATACTACCAATGTAAATAGAACAAAACTTTTATATAAAGTGATTTATATGGCTTACCTAAAGAATTAGCTCCATCTGCAACTTTAGACTGATTTGATGACATGGTAAAACCTTCATTAAACCCTCCATTTGTTAGGGGTTTACTGCTGCTTATACTATTCATCCCAAGGCCTGTCGAATTTGACTGTGGCGTAGCCACTGTTGCACCAAACTGAAAAAGACTGTTGGAAGATTTTGGTACAGAGTCTACAACCAAAGCTTGAGAAGTGGATAATGCAAAAGTTGGAGCCATTGTAACAGCTAGAGAATTAGCATTTGAGTTGATTTGAGTTGATCTTATTTCCTGAGAAGCACCACTAGATGGGACAACCCCAAACACAGGTCCAGTACTTGCAGTTTTTGAATTGACTGTTAAACAACCATTTGATGTTGAATGATTCTCTGAAATACATGGTTCATTGAAGGAAACATTTTTAGTTGTCAAGCCAAATTGGACATTTGGTTTGCTAGTAGATGCTGCAGATGATGATAAACCAAACACAAATGCACCTCCAGAGCTATCTTTGGCTGGTTCTGCTACAATGTTACTGCTCTGTGAACCAGAGCTTCCAAATTTAAATCCACCGGTATCTGGCGCAGTACTTCCAAATTTAAATCCACCGGTATCTGGTGAAGTACTTGAACTTCCAAATTTAAACCCACCAGTCAGTGGTAAAGATGATGACACAGTTGAAGCAGAGGAATCTTTGCCTGTAACTGTTTGACTAAACTGGAAACCTGATGAGGAAGTTGAGAATACAGAAGAAGTTGAAGTGTTTCCAAACTTAAACCCACCAGAGCCAACTGTTGTAGCTGTTGTAGTAGGCACATTGATAACAAAACCTCCTTGGGATGATATTGTAATAGATGAAGTCTTGCTTGGTTCTGTAGTTTTGGAAACTAAAGGATACAAATAAATATTTTGATTACTACTACTTAAATGATGAAACTTAAGAATAGAAGACAAGGAAGAAAATTACTGACCAACTCCAGCAGCTTGAAGACCAGGCTTTGGTGAATCACAAGCTAAGCAATTTCCAGCTGCAGCTGGATTCTGTATCATGCA
>JADKLZ010062145.1:0-11207 GCA_021533235.1 Biomphalaria straminea | reverse complement strand
ATGGAACAGTCTTGTTCTGAAGTCTCTGAGTGAAGGTACAGGGAGGTGCACTAGTCATCATGACAGCCCTAAAATATGAAGACAAAAATAAGTGTGTACAAAGTTTCAAGAACATGAAAACATCAGAACCAAGAACGTTACTACAGTTTCTACTGAAAGACATTTTTTTTTTGTCCAGGAATTATTACATAGCATCAAAAAAATATATAACAATAACTTTCAATAAAAACTTAAAGAAAAAAATCATCTAATATAAAAACAAAAGGCAGAGGCTCAAACAGAACACCTAATTGAAATGTTATACCAAATGTTCCTTCAGTAGTTTCATAGGTAAGATAAACTCAGTTGAAAACATGGCTCTAGAAAGGTGGTGGGAAGGGTCAGGGGAATGAAGGAGCAGCACTAACATTATCAACAAGTCAATGCTGAACACATCACATTGACACAAACAGTTGTACACTGTAGTTTAATCAACACTACAAATGCAATAGAATGAGAGCAAAGAGACACATGAAAATCTTCAAGCTCTTTTATCAAGTCATCTCAGTTGAACATGTGGGACAAAGCCCTAAAATACAAAAATATACACTTGAACTTTATTTACATTCCATAGCTAACTAAATTTGTACATTGTACTTACAGTAATTTACAGGAAACTTCAACAAGAATACAACTTACTTATAGATTATGTTGAACCAGTACTATAACAAAAAAGTATAATACTATTTGCCATAGTTTGTAGTAGAACTATCTTATATTAAAATTAAATAGAAAAAAAAAAAAAAACAACAACATAGAATAAAACTTGTAAAAATATCCTCAACAATGAAACTAAACTGTTCAAAATATTTCAAGCAACAAAACAGTGGATAATCCTCTAGGACTGATGAAACTTGCTATATGTTTATTCAGAAAGTGATTTTACCTACATACACATTTATTTGTTTTTTATATTTATATATATATGTATATCTATGTTAGAAATGTGTCTACTAAATGACATTTCAACGTGATCACTTCTTTTTTCGTCTCATAGCTTTAATTTTTGGTCTCTCTCCTCCAGTCCTGATGAAAAAAAAAAAAAAAACATGAACAATTTAGATCACAAATACTATAATAAACAAAAATTTTTTAAAAAATGTCAATTCCATCTTTCTGAAGCTGTTAATGTTTTTAAAAAGCAATTACTTTTATCCCCCTGCCCCCATAACCTGGTTAAACACATGTATACATTAAATCTACTAAGTATATACAATTCTAGTTTAGTGATACAGCTCCAGACTTTGAAACATAAAAAGACAGTCTAAACCAGGCATGTCAAACTCATTAAGGTATATGGGCCGCATAAACAACTTACTATGACCTGAGGGGCCGCAAGAAAAAAATTAGTTTTAAAACAGCCTACTAGTTTTATGTATATTAGAAATAATACAATATAATACAATACTTAATACTTTTCTGTACCTTAGCTAAATTTGTAGTACTATTGGTTAATTAAAAATTACTATGATTACGCATTATTTTGTTTGTCCTGATGCTTGACATCTTTTCTGGGATACCATTTTATTAATGTCAGGTTGAAGTTTGTTTGCCACTGACGCTTTCATCACAGATTACAAATTTTGATCAAATAATCTCGAATGGTGAGTTGTTTTAATAGCTTTTATTATTATCTTAGAACGGCTAAGAGAGACCAGTGCATGCAAAAATAGCTAGAATTTTAGCTGCAAATTTCCGCAATTCAACGAACCGTTCAGGGTAAATGACTAAAATTTCGGCACAGCCATTTCAATATTCTTCGATTTCAACTCTAGTTGCACATTTCCAGAATCAAATCAGATCGCGTGATCGAGAGGTTAAGTGCGCTTGAACTTGGCTTGGCTACCTAGAAGGAAGTTCGAGGTTTGACACCAGACTCGGGCAGAGCGCCTTAGACTAGCTAGCTTTACCAAAGATAAATTGTACTGCATTTTCACCTCCTGTCATTTCTCAAAAATTTTTCCTCACTTGTTATGCATAGAACAGAACTTAAGTAGTTCCTGGTATATGTCAAAATTCCTGTTAAAGGCCCTTATGAATACAGCCAACTGTGCTACACCGGATACGTCAGTTGACTCAGAGACCAATTAAAAATAATTCAAAATCAGCTCTGTCGTTCTTTATTTGTTCAAGCAAGCTGAATGACATGTAATTTATTCTATCTGCATTAGTGTCATTAGTTAAAGCTATTTCTTTAAATGCTTTCTCCTTTTTTTTCTGAATAAATGACTTCGGCTTTAACGAAACACTCCTTCATAAAATAACATTTATTAAATGATTTGAAATGGTTTGCAATGAAGTTTTACAAAATGTAGCTTAGGTTTCACTGCAGACTCACCCTTGTTGTTCAGTTAAATATTATTTTTCCATTCAAGTAGCTTGTCATCTCGTTATAATTTTTTAGGTGGCCGACCGGGCCGCATGCAAGGTGGTCGCAGCCGCATGTGGCCCCCAAACACCCAGTTTGACATGCCTGGTATAAACTGATTTAAGACTTCATGCAAAATGTTCCTGAACATTGACATTTAAATTTTAAGATATTTTTAAAAATTATAAGTCAAACCAGTGTTTTCCCTATGTGGCCCAATGGCTAGTAATTTTTTTCCTTATAGATATACCAGACATGCCTACCCACAAGACCCAGATAGTTTTAAATGTGGAATTTTGGGCTCCAATGTGGAACATAAATGTGTTTACGTTCAGCAGCCATATTGCGCACAATAAATAAAACTTGAAATGAAAATGTTAGTTAGCTTTTAATACATTAGATGTAAATAGTTTAATTAAAACTAGAATGACATTTAATTAAAGAATCAAAATTATGTCCTATGCTTGAGATCTATAGTTTGATCTAAATGTATACATTATGTCAAGAGGCCCAAACAAGACTCTTACCCCCCAAAACCCTCTTATAGAAGTAAAACTACACTGAAAATTGCCTGATCAGTTCATCTCAGACTACTGATCTGAAAAATGAGAACAATGAAGAAGACAAGTCTAACAGTCATTATAGATCTACATTTACTTACTAGAACAGATTTATAAATTATTCTTGTCTAGAAATGATAAAATCTATTATAGAACTAACCCCTAATGACTTATCTTTAGATATTCTAAATTACTAATGGCAATGCTACGACAAGATCTACTAAATTGTCTAGTAAGCTAAATGCAGTCTGTAGCTCTTGCTCTAGAAGAAGAATTTAGTCTACTTAGTCTATACTTTATCTCAAGTAATCAAGATTACTACAGATCTAGAAGTAATAATAGAATTTGATGATTCTAATAAATTTTGTTTTAAATAGGGAATAAGACAAATGCCTGAGCTTAGATATCTTGTGAATCTAGATACTAATTCTATTTTTTCTATATCTACCTAAGACCTAACTACTAGATCTAACTAATACTTACTTAGACTTAGACCCTCCCGCGCCGTTCGGCGCATTGGGCGGCAATACTACATTAACTTATATTAATTTCTAATAGTACAAAATAGAATCTAGAAATAGATCTAGGAATCTAGAGATCAGAGATACCAGATCAGAATAAACAAGTAGATTCTAGAGTCATTGCACTTTTTTCTACATTGATTAGATCTAGATCTTGAACCTAAATCTAAAATAAAACCAATAAGCTAGATCTAGACTTTAGTAAATTTTGTTCTGAAATAAGTAGTGAGTGTTACCGGTCCTGTGGATCTGCTACAAATGTAGGCTAGACTAAGATCTAGACTCTAGATAATCTAGCTTAAAAGAAGTTAGACAGTAACTAGATCTAGTGTATAATAGTTAGATGTATATTAAGTAATAAGTAGATCTAGATCAAGATAGATCTAAATCTAGATTCCTAGATCTAAAAGTGTATATATATTGATCTAGAGATCCAGTTAAAATACAATGTTTTGTTGTTTTCAATTAATAGCGCTTAGCTATTTTGTATAAAAATTAATATGGGAATCAGGAATTCTTTTTTTTTTTGCATTCGACTTCTTTTAAGCTCCAAAATAATTAATTTCAACCCACCGCTCCAATCACTTGCGCCACTCCAATCACTCGCGTTTTTTATTTGTAGACTAGATCTAATTGATACTAAGAACCAATCAGCATATAGATCTGGCGCAATGTTCCACACCACCTTTTTTGTTGTTTTTTTTTTTCATATAGGACGGCTTAGCGTGACCTCCGTGACCGCTCATATGTTAGGTTAGAGAGGAAAAAAATGGATAAAAATGCATAGCACGATAGGTTAAATTCATATTTGCGTACTGGCGATCATTTTTGAGAGACTTTGCGTACCGAATACGCATTTTGCATAACAGTAGGCAAGTCAGGAACATGTATTGTGACATCTCTTTCAGACGTGGCATGTTTAAAAAAAAAAAATATATTTTTTAAATGCTTTTCTTAAAATTCTTAATGAAAATTTTTTTCTTTTGGGTGGATTAATATTGGAACAATTTTTTTTTTTCTGGAAATAGTGGTTTTAACAAAATTTCAGGAAAATTCCAACCACTGCAAGTTCCAACATTTTGCTGATTTCCATGAAAAATGTGCAAGCTGATAAGAGGAAAGATGTCAAAGAATTTTTTTTGATTACATTTGTAACTAAATGAAGAAAATTTGGTTTAATTTGAAAACTATCACTGACATTATTTATTTTGACTTTTTTTTCCCCACGACTTTCAATTGTAAACTTAAAAATTACTTCCAATGTTTTGTAAAGTATATTACAGAATTTTCACCACATAAATATGCTTAGAAACCTTTTATAGTAAATGAATTACATAGAATGTTCACAGACTATTGGCATTGAACCATTTGATACTCAACCAATGATTGCATTTCAATTGTGAATGTATAAGGGAAATGAAAAGAATGGGAGGAGTGTCAGACAGAGAACTTTCACTTACCCAATATTAAATGATTGACTTGGAGCATTAGGTGCACCAGCACCAAACACAAATGGTGTGCTAGAAGATTGAGGTTCAGTCTAAAATAAAAAATGTATTGGCTTAATTGCATGAAGTTATAACAAACAAAATGTTTACTACATTTATATCAATTAATAGAGAACTTTATTTCTAATGACAATCATCTGCCTAACCAACACAAATGAAAGAAATATAAACAAAGTGAAGCTGTTTCTAAACTTACAGGTTTAGCACCAAATACAAAAGGAGCCCCTGACTGTTGACTTGTTCCTCCAAAATTAAAGGATGTAGGTGTTGGCATGGGAAAAGGAGCTGCTGACAAGTTAAAAATTAGGTCAATACTTGGAATAGCTTGATAATGTAAATGACATAGTAAGAGCCTTAATATACCCTAAACAAAATGTGTTATCAATAATACCTTTGACCTCTGCTTTGGAACTGTCATTTGAAGCTGAAGCTGTGAAAGAAAAAAGATTTGATGCTCCGGTTGAAAACTGAAATCCTTGGGAGGAGTTATTGATTTGTGCAGGCTGAGTACCAGGTGTTGATCCAAACACGAAGCCTCCAGATGGAGTGCCAGAGTTAATACTTGCACTGTTCCCAAAAGGTGAACCTTTAGATGCTAACAAAAAAAAAATAAAAAATGTGTCAATGCTTTTATAATTTTTAAACCTATTTTCTGAAAGCATTACCTAGTGCACAAAAACAAGGTTGTGTTTCATCTAAACAAAAAGTGACAATACATAAAAAAAAATCAGTAAACCTGTTACTGATTAAATATTTAAGAATCTAGGTGCTATTAACTTAAAAAAAAAAAAAGGGACAAACAAGCAAAATATTAAAATTACTTAAAAAACAACAACAAAACAGCACAAATAATAAAGTTGCTATAATAAACTTTTTTTTTAAATGCAGATATTCCCCATTTTCTAAATCACAGGGTCAGATGTACTATATGAGTGTTTCTCCAGTACTGGTGACCTAGAAATGGTTTATTTATAAATTGTGATATTTTGAGCTTGAAAGGTGAATAGTGGAATTTTAAAATTGTAGAAAATGTGTGAAATAGTGCACAAAATGGCCTCTTTTGATCTAACATGGAATAGCTGGCTTAGGTTGAAGTAATATTCTACTAAAAGCAACGATTATTGAACAGACATTTTTGTTGAAATAGGTTAACAATATAATGTTATTGCATTAACAATATCTTTTTATTTTATATTTACTTTAGTATTACTTAGGTGTCGCCGTAAAAAAAGCGTCACAGGTGCATCAGATGGTGTCCCACTAAATTTGAAATTTTAAACCTTTATCAATTGTAAACAAAGTAAAAGATTCTGCTCCCAATTGTGTTTCTGTTACTAAAAGCATCAATGATTATTTTACACAGTGCAATTTTTCTTTGAAATTGTAAAATTTATATAAATTTAGTAAAATAGGTCTTGGTGTCCCAGGTGATGCACCTCAAACGCTCTTGACAAAAATGACAATATTTTTTTTTTAAAAGTTATTAATGTGATGGGAATAACTTCATGGTATCTCTGATACTGCTTAGTACACAATTAGGTCCATTTTCTAGAGAAAAGGCTACATAGTAATTAACAGGAGACATTAATAGACATGGTGTCCCACATTTTTTCACGGTAGCACCCGAAACACCACATATTGAATCATACCAGAAAATCTCAGAGGTTAAGATATAAGTAGTTTTCTCACTAAAGTTTTAAATTATAATAAGAATTAATAAAGCTTATTATTCTTAAGTTTGATCTTGAATACATGTATACTATTTATTTTTATCTAAGTTAATGTAAATCTTATTGTTTTATCATTGTTTGAGGTGCATCATGGGACACCGAACAAGTCTTGATCTAGATTTAGGTCATGTGTAGATTTAAATCTGCTCTATATTTCAATTTATATGTAAATCTAGTTTTGGATCTTGTTCTTGGTGCATTGAAAGTCAGAAAGCTGCACCTTTTAGTCTATGATTAGGTCATGTTTGATGTCTAATATATTTTTAAAGGATTGTTGAACACACACACACACAAAGGCCTAATACATTAATTTGTGGTTATAGAAACCTATTTTGTGAATCACTAATAAAAGAATAATTAGTAATGTATTTACAGACTTTAAAAGTTTTGTAATTTCAGCATATATTAACAAAAAAACTATATATTTCATATTGGTGTCCCGTTGTAGCACCCGCAACATCTTGTGATATAATAATAATGTTATAATAAATGCTTGAATTATCGTTGAGATATTGCAGCAAATAATAGCCTGTATATTCAGCTATAATGCAATTATAGCATAAATTCTATTTTCTTATAAAAAATCTTATTTAAAAAACTTTTACCAGTGCAAACATAACTTAAGTGCTCAAAAACTTCAATTTCTCAATCTAGCTGCTTAATACAATAGAAACATTCAAATTATACTATAAAAGCAAACAAATAAACAGTTAGTTGTACTTTAATCATCAAAGGTGTCCCAGTGATGCACCTGAAATGCTAAAGTGGGTACCCCCGTTTGCCAGCTCTGCCGAGGAAATGTACATAGTCCAATTCATTTTCTATTGATAAATTCTTAAAGTATAATGGCTGAAGAAGTGAATACACTTAAAATGAAACCAAAAACTTCAACTTTAATTTTTGGCCTAATGTGACACTTTTTGATACCAGTACTGGAGAAACACTCATATACAATATAGAGATACAAATTATAGTGCTGTTTTAAATAGATAATTGGGATGGGGCAGAACTTGTGTTAAAAAGCAAACTTCACTTAAAGCAGGCATGTCAAATTCATTAAAGTGTATGACCTGAGGGGCCGCATTAAAAAAAAAATTAGTTACAAAACAGCCTACTAGTTTTTTTTAAAATTAGAAATAATACAACAGAATACAATAATTAATGGCATACCTGTCCCTTAGATAAATCTATAGTACTATTTTGTTATCAAAAATTACTATGATTGTGCATTATTTTCTTTGTCCTGATGCTTGACATCATTTCTGGGATACCATTTTATTATTAATGTCAGGGTGAAATTTGTTTGCTTTGCCACTTACGTTTTCACCACAGATGACAAATTTTGATCAGATAATCTCGAACGGTGATATGTTTTTGTAGCTTTCAGCATGCAAAAGAACTGCTCATAAAGACCAGTGCATGCAAACAGCTGGAATTCTGGCTGCAAACTTCCGCAATTCAACATACCGTTCAGTGTAAATAACTACAATTTTGGCACAGGCATTTCAATGTACTTCGATTTCAACTGCTATTCTATCAGCTCTAGTTTCACATTTTCAAGAGCATTTTCAGAATCACATGAGAATGGAGATACAAAACATGAAAATTCTTGCTCTTATGTAACGAATTCGCGAAAACGGTAATTGAAAGCATCTACTTACGATTCTAGATGTAAGACATTCACCAAACGTCGCAACCGTATTTAGTCTTTTAAGTTTATGGCACGTTGAGAAGTGAACAAGATTTTCACTTCATATTTGGTTTATCCACAGTCTTAATTTTGCTTACAAATGCATTTCACATGATTACACGCAGTTGTGACAATTTTGTCTTTACTTTTGAAGTTTCAAATTCAAGTCTTACAGGTGACCAGTGGGATCAACTGCTAACGCCAAAAGCTGAACACATTCCTTAGTTTGGAAATGTTCAACAGGTTCAACTTTCATGTTCAGAAACAATACGATTTCCTCACGCAGTGCAAACAATCTCTTCAATAATTTATGTCAGGAGAGCCAGTGGACTTCTGTGTAGTAGGAAACACAATCATATTCATGTCCCAGAAACATTGAAAATTGACGAGCATTAAAACCATGGGCACGAATAAAATTGAGAAGCGACTGAAACCCGTCTTATGACATGTTGAAACTATAATTTCTTTACGCAGAATGTTTCTTGGTGAATGATGCACTGAAAATTAGCAAATTTAAAAGTATCATCAGTCTTTCTTATTTTTGCAAGTAACTTTGCATCAAAACCATTTCATTTCATGGTTGGTGCGCCATCCGTTGTTAGACTAGCTAGCTTTACAAAGATAAATTGTACAGCATTATCACTTTCAGCTATTTCTCAAAAACATCCTCGCTTGTTGTGGTGGTATGCACAGTTGAACAGAACTCAAGTAGTTCCTGGTGAATGTCAAAATTCCTGTCACAAATCCTTATACGCTACACCCTTTAATCAGTTGACTCATAGAGACCCAATGAAAATAATTCAAAATCAGATATTTTATTCTTTAATTGTTCACACAACATGACAGACATGCCATTTATTCTATCTGCCACAGTGTCACCAGTTAACGCTATTTCTTTGAATGCTTTCACCTTTTTAGGACAAAGTACTTCGGCTTTAACAGCACACTCCTTCATAAAATCACATTTATTAAATGATTTGCAATGGCTTACAATGAAGTTTGACAAAATGTAGCTTGCTTTCACTGCAGACCCACCCTCGTTGTTCGGTTTAACCAATACTATTTTTTCAATTCAAATTGCTTGTCATCTTTGGTTTTCCAGCGTAATAGTTTAACATTATTTTATAATTTTTCTTAGGTGGCCAGAGGGGCCGCTTGTAAGGTGTTCGCGGGTCGCATGCTGCCCCCGAACACCCAGTTTGACATGCCTGACTTAAAGGATTTCTTCACACCAAGATTTGATGAAATAGTTTTTTTGGTATGAAATAAACTTCATGATTGAACTAACATATATATTAACACATATATACATTGTGATTGGAACTTAAAATTTTTACCTCCAAAAGTAAACAATCCATTTGTGGCAGACTCATTATTGTTTAATCCAAAGTTGACTGTTTTTTTAGCACTTGGAGCATCCACATCTATTTAAGACCAAATGATAAAATATTTGAAAAAAAAAAAAAAAAAAAGGAATTGCATTAACCATATCACCTTAGAACATATCTGAACACTCACCATTCAAATCCACAGAGCGTTTACTGGGCTGTGCCAGTGATACAGAAGAACTGGGATTCAAAGAGGTTGTCGACTGTCCAAAAACACCAAACACAGGTGCATTAGTTTGTAAGCTTCCTAAATGAAGGAATTATTTTATATTATTATTTTTTTTTTTCATGACAAAGACAATACTACCAATGTAAATAGAACAAACTTTTATATAAAGTGATTTATATGGCTTACCTAAAGAATTAGCTCCATCTGCAACTTTAGACTGATTTGATGACATGGTAAAACCTTCATTAAACCCTCCATTTGTTAGGGGTTTACTGCTGCTTATACTATTCATCCCAAGGCCTGTCGAATTTGACTGTGGCGTAGCCACTGTTGCACCAAACTGAAAAAGACTGTTGGAAGATTTTGGTACAGAGTCTACAACCAAAGCTTGAGAAGTGGATAATGCAAAAGTTGGAGCCATTGTAACAGCTAGAGAATTAGCATTTGAGTTGATTTGAGTTGATCTTATTTCCTGAGAAGCACCACTAGATGGGACAACCCCAAACACAGGTCCAGTACTTGCAGTTTTTGAATTGACTGTTAAACAACCATTTGATGTTGAATGATTCTCTGAAATACATGGTTCATTGAAGGAAACATTTTTAGTTGTCAAGCCAAATTGGACATTTGGTTTGCTAGTAGATGCTGCAGATGATGATAAACCAAACACAAATGCACCTCCAGAGCTATCTTTGGCTGGTTCTGCTACAATGTTACTGCTCTGTGAACCAGAGCTTCCAAATTTAAATCCACCGGTATCTGGCGCAGTACTTCCAAATTTAAATCCACCGGTATCTGGTGAAGTACTTGAACTTCCAAATTTAAACCCACCAGTCAGTGGTAAAGATGATGACACAGTTGAAGCAGAGGAATCTTTGCCTGTAACTGTTTGACTAAACTGGAAACCTGATGAGGAAGTTGAGAATACAGAAGAAGTTGAAGTGTTTCCAAACTTAAACCCACCAGAGCCAACTGTTGTAGCTGTTGTAGTAGGCACATTGATAACAAAACCTCCTTGGGATGATATTGTAATAGATGAAGTCTTGCTTGGTTCTGTAGTTTTGGAAACTAAAGGATACAAATAAATATTTTGATTACTACTACTTAAATGATGAGACTTAAGAATAGAAGACAAGGAAGAAAATTACTGACCAACTCCAGCAGCTTGAAGACCAGGCTTTGGTGAATCACAAGCTAAGCAATTTCCAGCTGCAGCTGGATTCTGTATCATGCA
>JADKLZ010062136.1:0-10922 GCA_021533235.1 Biomphalaria straminea | reverse complement strand
GTGCTTATATTTCGAGCTCAAACTGTGGGGGCGTGCTTATATTTCGATCTCAAACTGTGTGGGGGCGTGCTTATATTTCGATCTCAAACTGTGGGGGCGTGCTTATATTTCGATCTCAAACTGTGGGGGCGTACTTATATTTCGATCTCAAACTGTGGGGGCGTACTTATATTTCGAGCATTAATCAAACATCTATTCTAGCACTTCCATTGAGAGGTAGGGCGGCAAGGTAAAACAAAACAAAACACAGGAATGCTTGCGTTAATAGATTCGATTCTAGAAAGTTCGACACTTTTTTTTCCCCAAAATGTTATCGATTGTACACATCAATTGTACACCTTCAGGAAACTTTGGTATCGATTACTGTTTTTCTGGGTACTCGCTCAAACAGTGATTCCTTGTCACGATTATCAACAGACTATTAGATGGAGAGATTGAAACAGAGAGTGAATGAGAGAGAGAGAGAGAGAGAGAGAGAAGAAGAAGAAGAAGAAGAAGAGATAGAGAGAGAGAGAAAGAGAGAGATACAGAGAGAGAATAGAAAGAGAGAAAGATAAAGGAAAGAGAGAGAGAGAGAGTGAAAAAAAAGTAATGAGAGAGAGAAAAGGAAAGAGAGAGAGAGAGAACGGGTTTACCCGATTTGTTAAAAAAACTTTCGTTATTTAACAGAGATACAACTAGGTACTTTTTGTCTATTTTAGGACCCTCCAGTTGTGGGAGGGTCATTAAACATAAACTGCGGTCTCCGCCATGCTGTAAGGAACATTTACGCCAAGTTTTATCAAGATTGGTCAAACGGTTTTGATTTTTATTTGAGACATACATACAGAGTAATATAGACATACACCTTCCTTTGTGCTTTATATATTAGATCTCTTGAACAACGTGCATGTCTATTGGCTAGCTATGTACTCACATACAATGTATGTGCTTCCTCCTACTTATGCCTAATGCAATCTATATATACAATTTATGTATATACATACCCAAGGCTATCTACACATACATTTGATATTCCCACTTTTGCCACATTCACAAATACAAACACACAAATACATATTGCTGTACATTTAAGGCAGTCACTCAGCGAAAGGCAGGAGGTAATAATAAACGATGTATTTATTTTAATAATAATAATTATAAAAATAATAATAATAGCTCCTCTTTCGAGTTCGAAGATGAGCACATTTCTCATTTCCTATTGACTCGAAGATGGCTGTAAAGTCCAATCCTCGCTTTAAAAAGCCGGCCGCATATGTGACATGGGTGAGTTTTGTCAGTTGCAGATAGGCCTGCTTCTTCTCGCTGCTTTCTGTTGGTTCGGCGCTCTATCGCACTGGCCACTCTTCTTGCTTCAAATCTTGAAACTCCGAGACTCACAGCTTCTCGCCATGCGGAGCGATCTAGAGCTAATGAATGTCGATACCGCATTCCTTGAAGGAGCTCTTGAGGGTGTCTTTGTAGCGCTTGTATTAGCCGCCTTGGGAGCGCTTTCCTGTACATAACTCTCCATACAGAAGTCGCTTGGGAAGACGATTGTGTGGCATGCGGACTACATGTCCCGCCCATCGGAGTTGGGACCTTTTTACTGTCGCATTAATACTGTGCATGTTAGACAGCTTTATAATTTCTGTATCTGGTATGTGGTCAGATTTATTATAAGCTATTAACAAATAGTTAGACTAAGACTTCTGTCACAGGGAGTAAGGTTCTTAAGAGTCCTACTTAATACCAGAACAGCAAAACAGACCACCGACACACTTCCAAGTGTTACCACAGGTCTCCCAACAAATTCACTAGTATGGTACAGGACAGAACTTAGCCCCAGACTGTTTAGACTCCTATAACTTCAGCCAGATCCACACTAGTCCTTCTTTCTGTACAACAAACAAGTCTTCTCCACGTTGTGTGTTTAATGGTGCTCTGGTGCCCCTACTACATGCACACGCAATAAACATATAGAATATTTTTTTTTACATTAACGCATTCGCTTAACTTACAACAGTGTTATTTTGTTTCAATTGTTTTCTAATACACTATATATATAATGACTTTCCAAAATAGGGCTCCAAAGCCACAGGGGGAAGTGTGCGAGAAGAACCATAGTCGTTCTACGACTGAAGGAGGCCAATGATTATGATGATGATGATCTATCATGCTGCGTGAATAAAGACCTGCGGGTCGCGGTTGATATCTGGCTAGTTACCAAAACCAAAAACGTAAGAAGCAATTTTTTTTTCTTGTAACTTACTGCTCCTCTATCTTTTAAATTTTACCCCCCCCCAAACAAAAAAAAAATTGTGCTGGTCACGTGTCACTTCCCCTGAGGAATGTGTCTATGTTTTGGTTCAAGTTTACCCACTTCAGTTTGACACGGAGGTGGAGCTTCAAATCCCCACTTCTAAATAGACTTGACCTTGTCTAGCTAGTGACAGACTGAGCAACGTAAACAAAGTGTCTCACACTGATCCCATGTTGTCAATCTGAACTACTGATTATGAACAAACATTTGCCTTGAATTCGGCTAAAAAAATGAAATAAGATATTAAAACAAGCGATCAGCGGCGTAGCATACACCGCTATTTAGTGACTGGTGAACACTTCGTGAAAGATGCAGAGGTCTAAATGGGGTGGGTTTGGGCAAATGACTGAGTGTGTGCGCATGCCTTGAGTGCGAGGAAGGCGCGGGTGCGGGCGGGAGGTGCGTGCGTGTTGTCCAGCATGGTTAGGCGACGTAGAGAATTATATATATACAGAACATACTTACAGAAAAACAAATAACAAAGCTTTTTATAAAGGAAATAACTGCACATTTACACCCATTAGTCTCAATACTGTAAGATTTATTTCATCATTCTTATATATGAAACAAAATAATGAAAAAATAAATACTAATTAATTAATCGGTTAATTTGCTTTATTTGCTTCATGGTATGGACAATGTTTAATTGTTGGCAAAGTTTCAACTTGATCTTTGAACAGGAAGTGGGAGGCAAAAAACATAAGCAAACACAATGTATTTATTTATACGCAAATACGCCATTAGGAGGCGCGGTGGCTGAATGGTAAAGTGCTTGGCTTTCGAACAGTAGATTTGGGTTCGAATCCTAGTGAAGACTGGGATTTTTAATTTCGGGATCTTCGGGCGTCTCTGAGTCCACCCAGGGAAAAGTAAAGGCGGTTGGTCGTTGTGCTTGCCACATAACACCCTCGTTAACCGTAGGCCACAAAAAACAGATGACCTTTACATCATCTGCCCTATATACCACAAGGTCTGAAAGGGGAAACATTACTTTTTACTTTCAATACGCCATTAAAGCGAAATGTAAATAAGAAGATCATGACTACTAAACGTTGTAGTGAATGGCTACCTGGTCGTGCGGTATTCGCGCTGGACTGGGTTCCTACTCTGCCCCCCCCCCCCAACCATCGTCCTGCGGGAGGTTTGGACTAGGAAGTAGATTATCTTCAACTCTGAAGAGACATTCGAAAATATGTCAAACATTTTACAATTTTGACTATCCTTGCTTGTGCTAGCTAAGCAGAATATTAAATGGGCCATAAATCTTAATAAATAACTTTCCGGTGCTAGGACGAGGCATGAAAGGTTGGCTTTAAACTTGATATTTAACTAGTTGTTTACAACCATAGCTCAGGGATTCTCAAGCTTTATATTTCCATGGATACAAAGTTTTTCAGCTATAAAAGATTTTAGAACAGTTCTTATGTGTTTCATGTATTGTATTTCAATTTTGGTTCTGAATTGCGGTTTATGTTTGTCCAATGGCAGGGTATCAGATGAATGATACCGTCACTCCCCCCTGTGGCATATTACGTCTCGAGAGACGATCTTTTTCCTTTGCAACTTCTTGTGTGGCTAAAGATGCCAATCCTTGATATACAGCTGCGGTCGCATTTGGGCATATGTAATCACCAGGCGCCGTTGCATTTTCACCCTTCTTTCTGCTTCTGTTGTGTATGGCATCTGCAATCCGAGACCATTCCTTTATGCTCTCTCTCCATGTGGATCTATCCAGTGCCACTTTTCCCCAGCTGCTAGTGTCGATTTTGAAGAGCTTCCTGTCGCGTTTGCATGTAAATGTGGGCGATCAGCGGTTCTCCTGCCTTCTATTAGATCGCCATACAGAATGTCTTGATGAAGTCGACCTACTGGCATTCTACGAACGTGGGAACAGTTATAAATGTAAATGGGTGCAAGTGAACCAATATGTTTCTGACGTCTTAAAAATTTGGTAACCTTTTTTTTTAGTAAAGGGAGACGCGGTGGCTGAGTGGTCAATCGCTTGTCTATCACCCGGTGGGTTCGAATTCGAAAAAAAAATGGATAGCTGGCATTGGGTGGGGAAAAGTAAAGCCGGTTGGTTGTTGTGCTGGCCATATAACACCCTCCTTAACCGTGGGCCACAGAAGCAGATGACCTTTACATCACCTGTCCCATTGATCGCAAGGTCGAAAAAAAAAGGGGGGAACTTTCTTTTAAGTTTTGTAAAACAATCCCTCCTTGGCCTCCGGCTGCAGTCCGGCACATATGCTTTTATTCACTGATATCAAAAATATAATATTTAATGCTTTAAAAGCTAGATCTAAATGTCCCAGCAAATATGCAAAGGTACTAACACTACTCACTAGTAAGTCACTATACTATTTGTTTTTTAAGGACATTTGTTGTACGAGACAGATTGTTAGCGTCTTCTGATAAAGATGAGAATTTTCTGTCACCCCTGTCTTTGTAAGACTTCTTATCTTATATAAAACTGACGTTACTTCCAAAAATAAGATAATCACGTCCTATGCGGCATGTATCTAGTCATGCATGTTAACCAATGACTTAAATTCTGACAAGTCACTGGTTTTCCTGGCTGTCTCAGGCAACTCATTCCATGCTCTAATAGCGCTAGTGAAGAAGGAACACTTGTAAAAAAATCGTCCTAGCATATGGAGCGAGGAATATGCCTTTATCTTTGTGTCTTTCTAGAGGGCGCGGTGGCTGAGCGGTAAAGCGCTTGGCTTCCGTACTGGAGGTCCCGGGTTCAAATCCTGGTGAAGGCTGGAATTTTTATTTCGGGATTTTCGGGCGCCCTTGAGTCCACCCAGCTTTAATGGGTACCTGACATTAGTTGGGGAAAAGTAAAGGCGGTTGGTCGTTGTGCTGGCCACATGACACCCTCGTTAACCGTAGGCCACAGAATCAGATGACCTTTACATCATCTGCCCTATAGACCACTAGGTCTGAAAGGGGAACTTTACTTAACTTTACTGTGTCTTTCTGAGTATTTGATTATATTTTGTTTTTGTATTTGAAGATTTTATCCTGCCAACACACTCCTAGAATGTGCCAGAGATTATTTTCCTCCAGTATGAGGCAGTTCATATCTTTCAAACATTAGAGTTCTCCCCATTTATATTTGTCTAGCACAGGGGTCGGCAACCTTTTGAGTAGAAAGAGCCAAAAATTACAATTTACAAATTTTAAGTTTTTTAAAGAGCCGCAACATCTTTTTTCTTGCCAACTATAAATAGTACTTACACACTCTTTCAGTGCGAATTATTTTGATCGAAAAAATGGAGTTTTCCGGAACAAACACAAATTTTCAAGAGGGTAGAGTTGCTAAAACAACTATAACTTTTTTATTTTATTAAATAATATAACATATTATATTTTATTTTAAAGGAAAATGAATGAGCTACAAATGTGTAGTAAATTAAATAAATTATACAAACAAAATTTTTTTCATTAATTTTAAACTGAGTACGGAAAAAGAAATTAAAAAAAAAATTCATTTAAAATCGATATACTAAAAGATTTAACATTTTAATTAAACATTTGATCCCTAAATATTTAAAAAATCACAATACTAAACACATTTAATCACTTTAAATTTCATAAAAGATGAGAAAATGCCTAAGAAATTGTATTATTTACATTTTTCGGGTCCCGGGAAATAAATTAAAAAAGAGGAACCATTGACATAATTTTGTGTATTTTTTTTAAACGCGTTGGATACTGCATCGAATTTAGTATCAAAATAAAGAACAATCACTTCCACATCCGGTAAGTTATAAAAAAAAGAGAGAAATAAAAAGTTTAACATAAAAAAGATAGTGAAACAAATAGTATAAACCAAGTTACTCGCTGAGAGTAACGCCGCACTGACCAGCGCTAGCGAAGTTACTCGTGGAGAGTAACGCCGCACTGAAAGAGTTAATGAAAAAAATACAACTTTTTTTACTATATAAGTAGTGTTTTTCACCCAAAAAAATAATTTAGGAAACAACTAAACAGTTTACTCACAACATTTACTCACAACACTAACTTATACTTGAATAACAAACAATCGGGCAAACTCATTAAAGAAGAGCGATGGCTTTGCATGGTTTTAGAAAGTTTGGAAGCTGTCCACTTTTGCTACGTAGCCTACATCATTTCTGGACCTCCAAACTCTTCCAACTTGATTTGTAGCTCTGTACATTTTCCACCCCACTAAACTTTTTAAATCGATCGATTGCATTTCTAGAGATCCAGTATCAATTCCAAAATGATTAATGTGGATTTTGTTACTATTTTGTTGAGAGAATTTACTTGGAATGCTAGAATGGTTGGCTTTGCACTGCTCATATCTATCAAGAAATTCATCTTATATATATATTTTTACAACTGTGCTGAAGTAATTCATGTCAAAAGTTGCACTTATTATAACGCGATTATGTTGTAGACGTTGAAAATGAAGTACCTTGCCGCTCTGATTATCTTCTGCAAAAATATTTTTTCTTTAAAACAAAACGAATTCTTCTACCAAAACATAGACTGGGTTTTATTTTCTTTGCAGTTGTAGATTCAGCTCATTTAATTTCGATTTTATATTCACCATAAAGTAATTTTTTTGCAACCATTTGTTGTTCTCTAATTCGGTGTATATATTTCATTCAAGCACAAAGCAAAGGGTTTAGACTACTGTAAAGACATTGCACTTTATTGGGAAGAAAATGTTTCAATTTCCTTTAAGAATTCTTTAATCTGGCTATGGTAGAATGCTTTTGACAAGATGCTGTTAACAATCTTGATTACCAGATTTCTGTCTTTTGTACTATATACATATAGCTCAAAGTGTTTCTTGCTTTGGCTTATTATTCAGTGAAATGTAACAATTTCATGGTTTATTTTGCTCAGAAGAATGGTTGTTGCCCCTTTATTTGTTTCTGTCATGCTTGTGGCCCCATTAGTTGCTATTTAAACGATTTTATTTAAAACGAGCTTAATGTTTTTAAGTTTTTTTTGAAAAGACTGACCATATGGGCAACTTGTGCAGTGTCTTTATATCGCAAGACTCATCTAAAGCAAGTGATAAGACGGAAGAAAGTTGAATATCTTTCACGTGCAAATATGTTACAATTGAAAACATGTTAGCTATTCTATCTTGTACTGTTTTAGAAGATAGTGACAAATCTTTGTTGTTGTTGTTGTTTTGTCTCAAGATTTCTGGTTTGTTTTGAAATCACGAAACAGTTCTTCAGATGCACGAAGGGAGCAGTCTTTGACATTTATAAATGGTTTGCCGTTTTGTGCAATTTCTAGTCGTGCCGCCATATTAGCATTACTTGTACATGGCTTCTAACTTTAAGAAGATAATTCGCTTCTAACTCATTTACTTGAAACAACAAACTATACGTGCAGTCCCAGCCAAAGCGAGTGCTGAAGATGCCAACTGCGTCGAAAGCGAATTAAAACCTACTTAGAAACATCCGAAACTACCGAGTGTTTCAGATGGGCTGACAACAGTGACAACGCGTGTAATGGGGAAGGGGTGTGGTGAAAAGAGAGTACAAGTGGCTGAGAGATTTTTCGGTGCCTAATGCCAATTTTACAATTCGAACTTTTCAAACTTTATTATTTTTTCTATAAAATAAATAATATTTGCGTATGGAACTAAAGAGCCGCAACTTCACATCCAAAGAGCCGCATGTGGCTCGCGAGCCGCGGGTTGCCGACCCCTGGTCTAGCAAAGGAATTCAGTTATTTCCAGAATTTAAATGCCCAATCAATGCCGGGTATCTTTGTTTATGTGAAGAAATAAACAAATTCTTTTTCACCAATCAGAAAACATTAATTCTTAAGTTGAAATAATGGAAAAGTTACAATTTCATTTTGGCCAAAATGCATAACGCCATCGACAAAGAATCCGCCGAATGGCAAAATAAAATTTTGAACGCGCATGAGCGCTAATATTAAAACATTTTAATACTTCCACATTAGTAAACCAAAATGCAAATTTAATTCATTTAAGCTGAACAGAATGATCTAGGAACACCGAAAAATGCTCCTCTATTTATAGGCTCCTAAACTCAGAACACTACAGAAAATGACGGGTATCAGATACCAGGAATAGAAAACAAAAAGAGCTTGTACTTTGTAAGTCAAATTCAGGCTGCCAAACAGAAATACACTACAGAGTGAAGAGACGAAAGCTGAGCAGGTTTGGTCATATTGAAAGACATGACTCACTATCAAAAGTCATTCTACAAGGTCAAGTGAGCACGAAGAAAGTGTCATCCAAAGAAAAGCTGGTAAAAGAATGGACCGACTCCTCTCCATTGATATCCTATTAAGAACACCTGGCAGGTGAAAATGAGGGATTTGGTTAATCGATCTGTCACAGCACTGCTAGAACTGTCACAGCACTGCTAGAACTGTCACAGCACTGCTAGGACTGTCACAGCACTGCTAGAACTGTCACAGCACTGCTAGGACTGTCACAGCACTGCTAGAACTGTCACAGCACTGCTAGGACTGTCACAGCACTGGCAGGGCTGTCACAGCACTGCTAGGACAGGTCACAGCACTGCTAGAACTGTCACAGCACTGCTAGGAGTGTCACAGCACTGCTAGAACTGTCACAGCACTGCTAGGACCGTCACAGCACTGCTAGAACTGTCACAAATTATTGTATAAGACTATGTATAAATTATACAAGTTATACAAATAACGCAATGTGTAGGGTTGTCATGTGATTCGTAATTTTAATTATTTTATCAATCTTATGACGTGGCTAAATTTTTTTTATTTACAATTGGTGAATGAGGCCCATTGCTTAACTCCTATTCTGGACAACTGCTTGACTCCTCTTGCGAACTACTTCTTAAACACATAAACATTGGCCTCTGAGAGTATATCCAGTAAATCAAAAATACATGTTCATATCAGATGAAGCTTTGAGTGCTCCATTTCTCTATTCTTTTGATGACCTCACTTAAGGACGCTTCACTATTACAACTGAAGGTTACTAATTGGAACTCAAGACTTTCGCTGTCAAGTATACAACAAAACCGGTTCTATCCAGATCTGTCACCAAGGATTCTCAATTTGACAGAATGGTAGTCCACACAAACCTCTTAGAAATATTTTATTTTTACCAAACAAAAACTTAACGTCAAGCCTTGGCATGATGACGTCATTGAAAAGAATAACTCTGTCGGACGTGGGAAGTGATTAATGACCAAGTTACTTATTTCCCCCGAGCACACTATCCTAATGACAGTGACCCAATTTTACTCGTACAACCTGAAAAAAAGATTTGAATGTCGAGACTGTCGTAAGCTTTCCCCTGGTCAACGGAAGTGAGCGTTCAGTTTTTTTACAAAGCTTATATTAACTCACTCTGTCTGGTAAATGTGTTTTTCCCACACCCAATTTCAGATAAAGATTAAATTTTGCACAATTATTTCTATCTCAAATAGCCTCTGACCCCCAGTCCAGCTCCTGTCCTTCACGTGTGGCTCAGATATTGAGTCCGGCGGAAATGTTCTCACTAACAGGAGAAGGGGCAAAGGCGAGTAAGTGGCGCCATTTAACCAGCAAGCTTCGGGCAGGAGGGGCTCGTTAGCCATGGCTGTCTACCCACCTAGGAGAAGGAAAACTCTGAATTAAAACCTCTGTTGCCTTGCAGGTATACCCAATCATGGGAAAGGCTTCGTGAGTCAACCCTGAGAAAAATCGGGAAATAGTGACCCTAAGGCAGTTTGCAGAACTTGCGACGCCGCTGACCCCAAACTGTATCGGCACAGCCGTTCCTTTGGATATATCAGCTTCGTGGCGAGGGGGGAACTGATGTGTGGGCGACATCGTTTTGACCACAGCTAATGCCCAGGCATTCATCTCATTTCAATGAGATGATCCATAGTCGCTTTGCGACTGAATTAGGCCATATGCACTAATTCTATTCTAATGCACTCAACATTAAATTTGGTGGTGGCTCCACTATATATGAAGAGCTCCTGCTGTCTATATAGAGTGAGAACCGCTAGCACTAACAGTTTGTTATTTAAATCCCCAAACAACAAATTCTCTTCTAGTCTGGCATTTGAAAGAACCCAAGCCTTGAGGTCACTGAGTACATTGCTTTGTATTCACACAAACCTGCTGTATAGCTGGGCAATACTTATGTGGGCGAGATTTACTTTAGTCTTTCTATTTACTCATCCTTCATGTTCGGAATCAAACCATTGCCATTATAGAGTGTTAGAATAGAGACGGTATTGTAATTGTAAACTGTAATGGACTGAAGAGCTAAAACTTAAGGTAGTTAGTGTATCCAATGAAATACATTTTAAAACATGGACTCCTCGTCTGCACACAGAATGTGACATTAATTTTGTTACGAGTGTGTTACGAGTGTGTTACGTGTTACGAGTGTGTTACGAGTGTGTCCATTCAGTTTCTGTGCATGATTGTCACGTGATTGCAGTGTCGTGTAACTTCTTTTTTTACTTCAACTCACAAAAACTTTAACCCAGCATTCAGGGCCGGCCTAAGATAAGGGGAGGCATTAGAACAGGGGTTCTCGGCTTTTGGGTCAATGGACGATTTGTCAGGAGTCGCCAAAGACCATCGAAAATTGGATTGTTTT
>JADKLZ010062125.1:22691-35764 GCA_021533235.1 Biomphalaria straminea | reverse complement strand
GTACGCTTGAACTTGGCTTCCTATACCACAAGAAATGGGAAGCCTGGTCCAGACGCTAAGTATGCTTGAACTTGGCTACCTAGGAAGGAGCTTGAGGTTCGACACCCAAGTAGAGTTGTGTTTACTGAGCGCCTAAAGGCAGCACAAAAAACCTTCTCCCAGATATCCCTCCCCCAGGTCCACAAGTGAGATTGGATCATAGCGCTCTGAGCATGCTATAAGCATGAAAGTAGCACTATATTAAAGCTATAATTTATTTATTTTATTTTACTACTTATAGTTTTTTCATCAGGTATAAAAGTCTCCACTAACTAATTTAAGATATATTGCTTTAGCTTTTGCTGCTTCACAGCAACTTAAAGAAATATCTGAGACCTACTAGTAAAGTACAAATCTTTACTTGTACCTGTGCTTGCTCACTTTAGCATGAGATGATAAACTATCTTCGTGGGTTGCTTCATGAATCAGGAGATCACATTTCTCACCTGTTTCAAATACAATCAACATATTGAGGAACAACAAGTAATAGTTTTGCATATAAGGAGATAGACAAAATCTTTACATGGGGCTGGCTAGTCAAGAATCTAATCCCATATGGGCTGTGCTTTTACTAAGTTGTAATAGCTCTCAGAATAGCTATAGACACCAGAGAATGTGTCAGACAATTACCTACCTTACCTATCCCTTAGTCTGGTGGACCGTTGGGGCACCAGGCAAGACTTGTGGACCATCTTTCTCCATTCCTCTCTATCCTTAGCCCTGTTTAAAACCTCTTTCAATGGTAGGCCTGTCCATTCTTTGATGTTGTCTTCCCACCGCTTTTTCTGTCTGCCTCTTTTTCTTTTTCCTGGTACTGTTCCCTGGAGGATGGTCTTTGCGAGTCCCGAAGATCTTGTTACATGGCCATACATTTTGAGCTTTCGTTTCTTCACAGTATTTAGCAGGTCATCATGGGGTCCGATCGCTGCAGTAACCCTGTCTCTAATCTCTTGATTTGTGATGCGGTCTTTAAATGTGATGCCTAGGATCCTTCTGTAGCATCTCATTTCCATTGCTAGGATCCTCCTCTCTAGCTCTGCAGTCAGTGTCCAAGACTCACAAGCATATAGAAATGTGGCCATGACCAGGGAGCGCATCAGTCTGATTTTGGTGCCGAGGGATAAGCCTTTGTCTTTCCATATCAACTTGAGTTTAGAAAGGGCCGCTGTGGACTGTGCTATTCGAACCATTAGTTCGGGCTTTGTTCCCTCATCCGAGACAATAGCTCCGAGGTATTTAAAGCTGTTAACGCTAGTTAGCTTTTCGCCTCCAATACTGATGGCCTTTGTAAAGCCCTGTTGACTATTGGTCATAATTTGAGTTTTTTCTGCATTAATTTGCATGCCATAAGCTGCTGAAGTCTTGTCAATGCGCATCACTAGGTCGGCTAGTTCGTCTTCTGTCCCTGCTAGGCCATCAATGTCATCTGCGAAGCGCAAGTTTGTAACTTTTCTTCCTCCAATGCTTACAGTACCTTCAAATCCTTCGAGAGCATCTTCCATTATTCTTTCAAGGAAGATATTGAAGAGTGTTGGTGAAAGGAGGCAGCACTGTCTTACTCCAACTGTGGTTTTGAACCATTCCCCAATATTGTTGTTGAAGTACACCGCACTGGTGGCATCCTTGTATAGGTTCTGGATAACTTTGGTTATGTTTGTGTTAATGTTATATTTTTCCATTGTCGCCCAGAGTGCCCCGTGCCATACTCGATCAAAAGCTTTCTTGAAATCAATAAAGACATGGAAAAGATTCTCTTGGTGTTGGAGATATTTTTCACAGAGTATTCTGAGGTTTAGGATTTGCTCTGTTGTGCTGCGACCATGTCTAAAACCCGCCTGTTCTTCAGATATGATTTTGTCTGCTATCGGTTTTAGTCGATTTAATATAATTTTTAACAGCACTTTGCTGGGATGGCTTATGAGGCTGATGGTGCGATAGTTTTGACATAGTTGTAAATTGCCTTTCTTTGGAAGAGTGATGATGAGTGACTGGGTCCAGGGTTTGGGCCATTCTCCTGATTGCCAGATCTTGTTGCAAATTGTATAGAGTGCGTTTATCATGGTTTCTCCTCCCGCTTGTAGAAGTTCACCAGGAATGTTGTCAAGTCCGGCCGATTTTCCTTTTTTCAGGGCTTTTACTGCTGCTGCTACTTCCGAGCGAAGAATCGGATAGTCGTCCATGTTGGAAACTGCCGGGACATTTAGTATCTCTGTATCTCCTGAGATTTCGAAGTTATACAGTTCTGAACAGTATTCCGTCCATCTTTTTAACACATCTTTTTCCTCAGTTAGGCACCTATTGTTTTTGTCTTGTATTGTGTTGGTTCTTCCATGCTTTGAGGTAGTGAGATCCTTCACTAGTTGGTACGCTTTTTTACTGTCATTCCTGTTAAGTCCCAGTTCAATTTCTTTGCATTTGTTCTCTATCCACTTTTCCTTCGCTTCTTTCATACCCTTTCTAATCCGTTTGTTGACGCTTTTGTATTCGGGGTCATATTTTGGGTCAGACAACTTTTTCCCTTTAAGCTCCCGTCTTTCGTCACAGAGTTGGAGTATATCCTCTGTTACCCAGGGTTTTTTGGGCGGGCGGAGCTTCCCTAGTATTTCCCGGGCTGTTTCTGTGACTGCTGTGTTTAGCATATCAACTTGTGTGTTGATATCCTGGTCTTTGGGGTCCAAGATATTGAGGGCTGCAAAGCGTCCTCCTATTTGTGCCTCGAATATGGCGGCTACTTTGGGGTCTTTCAGCTTGTCCAGGTCAAATTTTATCCTGGTAGGTCCTTGTTTTATTACCTTTTTTAGATGTAGTTTGAAGGTCATCATAACAAGGTCATGGTCGCTTCCAATGTCAGCTCCAGGAAAACTTCTTGTTTTGGCTGTATGGATGCTTGTCTTAAAACGCTGTTGCACCATAATATAATCGATCTGGTTGTGGTGTTCTCCATTAGGACTGTGCCATGTGGATATACGTGATTTTTTGTGGCATCCTAGTGTGTTAGCCAGTACAAGATTGTCAGACAATAACCTCCAAAATTTCAATTAATTTTTTTTTTTACATATTGTCCAATATTTTTTAAAGATGAAGTTTCAGCATGGCTTGCTTGACATAAAATGATGATTTTTTTTAGCAGGACTTGACATATATACATAATAGTTTGACTATAGCTTTGTCTAAATTACATCAGTACGCTTGTGTATAAAACTTGGAATATTTGGTTCCAGGCTAAGATTGATTTAAAAAAAAATGACTCAGTTTGAAGTTACAGAATGCCATGTCAACCAAGGTAGATTCAAATGATTTTTATAGAGACTAACCTTTTGGTTTTGTAAAGTAATGTGCCTTTCAACATTATTAGTTCTACGCCACATAAACAAAACAAAACAAAAAAACAACTATAATTAGAAAGTAAAATAATTTGACTGACTGACAGTAATCAAAAATTTACACACCTGCTTGCACCAGTGCTTCACAGGGCATGGTGTCTCCAGAGTAGACAAGTTTGAAGCCACTAGATTGTCTCAGAGAAATACCAAATGCATTGTTGCAATGTTCTACAGGAACAGGTGTGAACTGAAATAGACAGAATACAAAACAAATTATCCTGGCTGCTTTGAAGAAAATGAAAAAGCAACAAAGAATAGGGCAATACAGTGAGAGGATAATGAGATTAACCAAGCACTATATGAATTCCTAATTAGAAATGGTAGTGCTACTTGGTACTTGCGCTGAAGTCTTGAAAAAATTTTTGGTAAAAAAAAAAGTGCCTCTCTAAATGATCTAAGGGACTTAATTTTAATTGATCGTAGTACCTCAGACAAATCCAGTTCTTGTAAAACCTCTTCAAAACTTGCAGTCTTTAATTCTGGCAACTCACCAAAGTCATTCAACCATGTCTGTATTTTCACAAACCTGACAATGCAAACAATATTGATAATTACAAGGAAACAGGGACAAGTGGCAGCTTGCTAAGGAGTGTATGTGCATGTCTAGAGTCTGATGTGCCTTTTTTTAAAAAATAGGATTGTTGCAGATGCATGGATAAAAAAGGGTTAAAGGCAGAGAAAGTGGCGACAGAAGATCGAACTATTTATTGTATCCTGAGACTTGTATATTTTAAGTGAATTGAGAAAGATTTTAAAACTCATTCCACATCTTGGAATTTAATTTGTGTTTTCATAGAATCCAATATTGAGATTTAAAAAGCTGTAAATAATGTCAATAAAATTGTAAGTTTATTTTATTTAATAAAAGACTTTTTTTTTCAGCTTTATTAAAGTTTTGTGTTTCAGTTAGTGGTAGGTAAGTTGGACTAACTATCTGGAGCTATAAACCCAACACAGACACCAAAAAACAAAGGCAAAAAGATATTGATAATTAAAATGTAAAAAGTGATAATGCAGTTGATTTAATAGGATCATTGACACAAACAATTTGATGCCAACAACATGATGAGATGGAACAGAGGACTTAGAAAATATAAAGTGTGAGACCTGAGTTTCTATTTGCAAGATTTGAGCAACATATGAATCACTGTCTTAACTTAAAGTAATGCAACATGAATCACTGTTCTAATTTAAAGTAATGTAACATGAATTGCCTTCTAAACTCAAGTAACACAATATGAATCAATGTCTAAACTTAAACTAATGCAGTATGAATCACCATTTAAACTTAAGGTAATGTAACATGAATTGCCATCTTAACTTAAGGTAATGCAATATGAGTCATTGTCTAGTCACCTAAACAAAGTTGTAATGTCATCATCAATCTCAGTGTGATAAAACTTGATCCATCTCTTCATCTGTACTGGAGCCACCAGTATAAGAGGTGAAAATGTCTTATTATTGACATCACAAGCAGTTTTCCTTTCTTTCATTAATGTAATCAGTCCCTGTGAATCAAATGAAAAGTTTATCAGTTCTACTTCTGAATTAACTGAACTGGTTGCTTATATTTTTTTTTAAAATTTAAATAAATTTTTAAATGTTAACTATATTTGTTTATCAGCATATAATGTTTCTGGTTAAGCTTTGTACTACTGTTTGTACTTCTATGAAACTGATTAAAACATTATTTTAAAACACAGATTAAACTCAATGGTTTGATAGATATTCCAGGGTTAGTAGCACTTTTCCATGACAAAATTTTAGGAGATTTTAGGAGTTTTTTTAAGGATAAAATGTATGATGTATACCAGTATATATAAATATATATGCCCTATATGTGTGTGTGTGTTTTTCCGCCCGTTTGTGTGATACATTGTAAAACACAATACATAAAAGAGTGCATTTATCAAATCAATTATGATCAGATCAATTACTTGATTGTGAAAATAATAAATATCTTGCCAACATCCCACCCAGAACAGAAACAATGTCATCAGCTGTGGTATGTCCACAGAAAATGTAATGAAAGTTATTTTTTAATCAAGTAACAACTTGAATGTCATCCCAAAACCTAAAACAACCTTTTTTTTTCCAAAGAATTTGTAAAGAATAAAGGTAAAGAACATTAGGAAAGAATGGTTGCTATTCCATTTTTTTTCATTAAAAAACATTCTTAGAGATGCTTTCATGCCTTCTCTGTGTTGGAAATGTAAAATTTTAGTTCCTATGTGTATCTTATAGATACTAGAGTCATATATGTGGTGTGTATTTAAGGTAATAATGTTTTATCTTTTTTATTAATTGCGCTTAAATCCTCCTCATAAACAGGGCCTGTAATATACAGGCCTATTTGAATGTTTAGTTGACATTTGCTTTCTATATAATGCCTTTAGGATGGGGGGGGGGGGATTAGACCTATTAGTGTTTTTTTTAACAACCGAAATAACTCTACGGACTTTTCACAGCTGTATGCGAAATATTTTCGCTAAATCTACAGTAGATCTGGACTCTTGATCTATGTCACTAAAATTCGCGGACTGTTCACGGCTTAGTACAAATTATCTTCACCGAATCTACCGTAAATCTAGACTTTACTACCTTAGTCACTAAAATTCGCGGACTTTTAATGGCTGTGCGCGAATTATCTTCACTGAATCTATCGTAGATCTAGTATCTATAGATACTAATTAACTAAAATTTGCGGACTTATCTTCACTGAATGTAGTGTAAACCTAGACTCTAGATCTAAGTCACTACACTAGCGTAAACCTAGACTCTAGATCTAAGTCACTACACTAGCGTAAACCTAGACTCTAGAATACTCTAGATATAAGTCACTAAAAATCGCGGACTTTTCGCGGCTGTGTGTGAACTAACACTGAATATAGGCTACTGTAGATCTAAGTCACTAATTTCACGGACAATTCGAGGCTGTGTGCGAATTATCACTGAATATACTGTACATCTAAACTGTAGATCTAAGTCACTAAATTTGCGGGCTTGTCACGGCTGTGTGCGAATTATCTCCACCAGATTCTAGATCTACTGATTTAGCGTAAATCTAGAAACTAGGGTTTTTCTAGAGTATCTAGACATTATACTAGATTAGATGTATCGAGATCAATAGATTAAAATTCAAGGCTAACTTAGATCTAAATCTAGATAGACCTACTAGATCTAGATTATTCTATATCTAAATAGATGATTTATGGACTTTCCTCGCAAACTCTAACAAGAAGATTTAGGTGAGGGAGGGCCCGGAGCGGTGTAGCCTTCAAGTTAGGCTCTAATTATAGACAATAGTCACTACAGACTAGATCTAGCGCGTCTTCATTGGTAACTATGAATGGAAACAACCATTTCTACACTGCCTTCAGAAAAATACTGCCAGGTGAAATGCTTGCTTGAGCCAAGGTCATCTTCAATCACGAGGTCGCGCTTCACAAGTGGGTGAAAGGCAGTGTAGACGGGTCACTGGTCAGCTCATTAACAAAGCCAGCCCGTAACGTCATGCGATCAGAATGCCTAGTTACGCTGTTGTTTTTCCCACACATTTTTGGCAAGAAATACGCAAAATTATGTTTAAAAAAATATTAGGTAAGAATTTTAGGAGAGAGGACAAAAATTTAGGAGGATTCTGGCAATTTTTAGGAGAATTTTAGGATTTTAGGAGACTTTTCATTTTTTAGGAGATTTTAGGAGTTTTTAGGAGCGCTACGAACCCTGATATTCACAAATAACTGATAACATTTCAGCTTCAAACAATGGAAGAAACTTACCAAATGATGATCTCCATGCATGTGTGAAATGAAAATTGCTTTCAATTTTCTCAAAATTTTATTTGCTTTTATGGATCCATAAAATCTGTACAGCTGACCATAGGAGTCCTCTCCGCAGTCTAGCATGATGACAGATTTTTTGCTGTGTTTGAAGTAATAGACAAAATGGGACAATAAATCTTACAGAAAAAAGCAATTAGTTTTATGATTTTTTTAAAAAGAGTACTCTAGGGAAAAATGCTGTTTATGCGACTTTGTTTTAATGCCTGGCTGTAACCTAGTTACATTCAAGGCCCCAACCACTTTAAAATTAAAGTAATATCATAAATGCAGAATATGTAACAGAATATTGCATGAGTTGATGTTGCCTGTATAAAACAATAAATTAAACCATAATTAATGTATCAAAAAATTACAATTACATCCAAAAAGTGTAATGAATTACAATGCTCAGAACAGAGTTCTGTGAAAAGGTGTGGTTGCAGACCTATGCTACCCTGGGGGGGGGATCACAGGAATAAGTAAAGTAAGTCAAGTCAAAATTACTTTAAGGTGGAGTTAAACTTCAAAGTAGAGCATCCAAGATTATTTATAAGATAATATTACAAAACAGACCATAACAATAAAGATAACCCTACTAACAATTTAAAAAAATGACTGTAGTAAGACTGAAGTTTAGGATAATTTTTGTACCTGAGATGTACTAATATACAACTTTGTGCTCTTATCTTGTTAGGCTCTGAAGATCCAGTTCCTAGGAAAACAACTCTTGGATACTTTGAGCTGGAATCTAAATAAGAAAATAGACCATAAATTAAGCCCATAACTGTTCAAAATGACTATAAGTCTTACACACATTTAAACTGGAAGCCTTCTACACCTACATCCATTACCTTTGTCCACTGTTTCTTTATCCTCATCTGAGCCTGACTGTGGTGAAGTAATTTCCTCCAGTTTATGTTTGAAATTAACATTGCTTAAATATCTCTCTCGCAGATCTGCAAAGTTGAACTCATCTATTTCTCTATCAATACAAAATATGTTAGAAAATCAGGGGAGGAATCAAAATAAATCACTAGAGTTCAAATAGAGTCAGAGATAGAAATGTATATGTAATAAAACATCAGAGCTGATATTTGACACTCAAGAAAATATTGACTTATAAATTACAATCTAAATAGAAAGCACAACAGTCAAATTGTTAAAACACATTATTCAATGTTTGCCCATTAGAAATTTTCATTTACCGAGGATAACTATAAATAGCTACTATTTGGAGAATCCAATGGACAGATAATAGGAAATGTTGATTAGCTAAACCTTTTACAATTATTAACAATATTTGCTCACTTTTTAATCTCTTTAGCTCAAATGTCTAAGCTCCTTACTTATAGTACTAACTTTTAGTTTTCTTTAGTTGGAAACATTGGTCTTTGAATATAATTCCCTTGAAAATTGCTTGAACAAAATAGTTTCTATGCTCTATCAGATTGTTATCTAAATACTAAAGTAACTATTTTAAAATGTATTTATTGCAGGTTTAAGAACTGTCTTTTCATAAATTTTTAGCAAATAATTATACAGTTTAACTATTTCTGTTGGTCTTAAAAAAAAAAAAAAGTAAAAACTATATGAAAAAAAGTCCGCCACTATGCTGTATCAGTTTCTTACTATAATAGTAAAACACTTACGCATGAAAACCTGGCAATTTCCCTCTGCTGACATATATTAATCCTGAAAATGCCACTGCAACTTGACCTTTTTTCTGTGACAACATAAGCTCCGTCTCAGGGGTCATGACCACCATGGCATTCTCATCGCCTACACCGCTATTTTTACTCTGTAATGCAATTTCCATCTTGTCAGCGTGTTCTACTGCTGGTAGCAGAGGGAAAATTTTACTGCTAACTAAGTTGAGCAGGGCCTGGTGTTCTTGTACACGAGTCAGTTCAGCCCCAACTGCATCACTATTCATCAGCAAATGGTCAGTACTGCTATGAAAACTGCAAGAATCAATAGTTAATGAATACTAATTACATCACTGTCTGATTACAATTACAAAGAATTTGTGAAATTTACAGAATAATAAGAAATTAAAGTAAAAACTGATGAGCTGAAATGAATGTTTACCAAAGACAGCCATAACATGAAGGCTTAAAAAAAGGAACGTGGCAAAAATAGGGCCATTATATTTAAAACGGTATCACACATCAGAAAGCCTAAAATTTGCAAGCACTAGATCCCTAGGGGGAGGATGTGGAAGTCATTTGTGATCTGGAGTCTTCTAACATTGAAGAGTGGGTTTACAAGGCTTTCTTGATATCCACAAATCAGAATTGTCACTGGAAAGATGTGTCTCAGAAAGAGATGGCCTAGATAGAGCCTAGCTTCTATGTGGCCACGCAGCCTGGCACACCCTTGTACCCATTGGAGAGACTGATGAATCAGCCAAGGATTCAGGAGATCCTGACCAACCCTTGAGCTGGTGTTCAATGCAATCTGTTGTTTGGAGAGATCTGTTGAGCTGGGGCACCGTGGGTGTGTGTGTGTGTGCCGCTGACACAAAGTCGTAGCAAGCAACCAGTGCTCTTGGCCACCATAAAAGACATGAGGTGTAACTGGAATGCTGAATCCCCTGTGACCAAATAAATGTGGAAAGATTGCCCCCCCTAAGGCTGATTAAAGTGGGGATCTACTCTAAGTAAAAAAAATATTATAAAATGATAACAAATCTCTTCAAAAAGAAAAAAAAAAAGAGTTAATGTAAAAACATAGACAAGAAAATCAAATTGAGATTATTCTAATTTAAAATAATAATACAAATTATCTTATTGATAAGATGTAATCATGTAATTAAGATATAACCTCTCCATCCATGCTTGGTAAATTGTGCTCTCATACACATGTTTAGGTGTCATATGTACAATCACAGAAAAAGATCTTTTATTATCCCCATCAGTTTTAGTGTAGTCTTGAAGTTCACAGCACTTCATCAGAGAGGGCAAGAACTCTGTGCTAGGGCAATCCAAAACTGAAAATAATATACAAAAGTTCTCAAAATAGTTCCATAAAAATTAAAAAAACAAATAATAACTTTCACCAAAATTATTCTGATGATGAAAAATCTAACAATGAAGCTTTGACATTTCCAGGCATTTCCCTTCATGTTGGTCAATTTGAACATACAATTTGTTCCCTTTTAGTTGTCATTTACTATAGTAGAAAATCACAAAGACTTCAGAATATATAAAAATCCATTAAAGTGGCATTCTAATTCTACAGTATACAATACTAAGAAAAAACATTTGGGAGCAAAGTTAAAGTAAGGTATAAAGTAGATTACTTAGAAATGGTCTATTGTCCATCACTGGCATATCTGTGACCTGTTCTGGGCGTATGACAGTGCCGTCGTCTAAAGTGACAGTGTGGCCCCTCTGTAACAGCCCTACCAAAGGACCACTAAAAAAGAAAAAAATAAACAAGTCAAGCAATGAGAGGAAGCCTATAACATAGGAAAAAAAAGTACTCAAAATATGTGTGTCCTTTGAAAATGTATAATATATGTGATAGTAAGTGTTTTTACTTGTGTGACTAGTAGTATATTGTGCTTGTATATTGACAAGCTATTACAACATGAATTTCTGCTAAGATTAGTTCATGCAGTGAGCACAACCAAAATAAAAAAGGATTAGGTCCTATTTAGATTTAGTTGATCATACATTATGTTTATGAATGTAATATTAAAACTGAAGTAATTCAGTATATATGTTTTCATAATTTTTTTAATTACCGGTACTTAAAATTAACAGAGAAATAAATTTCATATTATTAAACAAACACATAGTAACCTACATTGTAACTCCAGCGTCAACACATTTCTCAACATTTATTTTCGGTTGTGGAGGTTTGGCCTGAAAACAAGAAACTAAATTCTTATTGTCATAGAATGGGGGAAAAAAAAAGGTAAACTTTCAACTGTGGTACATTGATCCCATTTTGTAAGATTTAACAAGTGAAATACCAAATAGTTTACAAAACTTTACTTAATTTTTTTTTTTTTAAGAAAATACTGTTCTAAAGTTTCCATAATGAAATCTAATTATTTTAATATTGCAGAGTAAACAATAGATTGTACTTTAGAAAAAAACCCTCAAATTATTTTCTTCTAATGTAATTTGTGAATAAAGTTTTGTTGATTGAAATCAAGAACATCCCATCTGTCACCATATGTAGGCCTACAAAGTTAATAAACCTTTAAAATCACCTGAACAACATAGCAGTAGGCAACATCATTGATTTTACATTCAGAATTTACTCTCTGTCTCTTAGCTGAAAGATAAATATTTCAAATTGAAAACAAAATTGTTTTTTGAAGTAGGTTTTTATAACATTCATTCTTATAATCTCAACGCTTAATATATTATGATATTTAAAACATAATTTCTATTCACCTGGATTTTGTTCATGCTCAAGACTGTTATAGAATGCTACTGGAGTTATAGTTACACACAGATCTTCATATTCTCCTTCCCCTTTGGCTGAAAAAAACAAACATAGATAAAACATCATGATGTTTATTTCATGTAAATAGAATAAAATAGAAGTTTCATTATAGCCTTATAAAAGACATTGGAAATATACCAACTTAAACTGGTCTATCCGGTTTTATGTACAAGGTGGTTTTGGTGGTATTGTGGTAAAAATGATTTTCTTCTAATAAAAATTTTGAGTTTATGTCAAAAAGAATATCAGAATTTTAAACGATTTTAGACATCTTCTCTTTCAAACTACAGATGTTACTTTAAAAAAAAAAAAAAAAAAAAGAAGATGCATTCTTTTAGGTCAATCTAGCCATGCATGTTAATCAATGACTAAAATTCTCTTAATCTAACCCACTGCTTTCACATAATGGATCATCAAATTGTCAATAATTGCCACTTCAATAAGATGAAATCCATTTTAGGTATTCTATTTATGACCTACCTATGTTCAAATTAGCAGAAACTGCAAATTTCTTTGCCATCATAGCTATTTTTTCCTAATTACAAAGAAAAAACAAAATGTAAACATTGGCCACAAGAATATAAAATAAGCAACTTTAATACAAAAAAAAAAAAAGCAGACCCATCTGTGACCTTGTACTAGGAATAGGTCAAAATACCAGTGACCTGCTGTACTGACAAGTTAGTCCAGTGGTACTTTATGGTCCCAAATTATATTACCTAAGTTATAAATTTTAGCCTCTAGATATAAAATAATGGACTTAGCAAAGTTTCAATTACAAATAATAATGAGGAGTTAATTTTACAAAAAAATATATAAAAAAAAGATCATAAATAAATATATTATATGGAAAAAAAGAATGAAGAGCAAGAAGTACAATCCTTAAGTTAAAAAAAGAAAATAAGTGTTTTAATGTATTTGGGATAAGCAAGATAAAAAAAAGGTAATGGACAAAAATTTCACTATCATTCTCTAAAAGGAAATAAAAAAGAACTTGCCACATCTGGTGGTCCATATATCGTTATTTTCGGGGTACTGCTAGTTTGTGCTTGGCAGTCTTTTTCTCTTGAGCCATACGCCCTTGACTCTGTATTTTTTTGATTTTCAAGTGTCATAGCCATACCTAAAAACATTTTTTTTAAAAAAAGTTAAAAAAGAAATTATGTCATAAGTTGTTGTACATTATGAAATTATGTACAAGGAAAATATTAATAACATTTATTGTTGGTCATTATTTATGTGTTGCCTGTCAAAGATATGACTTGTTGGTGAAATAAACCAGGTTCTAATATCATGTCTCATACTTTTAGTGATGATTTTCAAGGATTTCTGTAGTGTCAAGACTACTACTATGATTCCCCCCCCT
>JADKLZ010062124.1:22694-35542 GCA_021533235.1 Biomphalaria straminea | reverse complement strand
GTACGCTTGAACTTGGCTTCCTATACCACAAGAAATGGGAAGCCTGGTCCAGACGCTAAGTATGCTTGAACTTGGCTACCTAGGAAGGAGCTTGAGGTTCGACACCCAAGTTGAGTTGTGTTTACTGAGCGCCTAAAGGCAGCACAAAAAACCTTCTCCCAGATATCCCTCCCCCAGGTCCACAAGTGAGATTGGATCATAGAACTCTGAGCATGCTATAAGCATGAAAGTAGCACTATATTAAAGCTATAATTTATTTATTTTATTTTACTACTTATAGTTTTTTCATCAGGTATAAAAGTCTCCACTAACTAATTTAAGATATATTGCTTTAGCTTTTGCTGCTTCACAGCAACTTAAAGAAATATCTGAGACCTACTAGTAAAGTACAAATCTTTACTTGTACCTGTGCTTGCTCACTTTGGCATGAGATGATAAACTATCTTCATGGGTTGCTTCATGAATCAGGAGATCACATTTCTCACCTGTTTCAAATACAATCAACATATTGAGGAACAACAAGTAATAGTTTTGCATATAAGGAGATAGACAAAATCTTTACATGGGGCTGGCTAGTCAAGAATCTAATCCCATATGGGCTGTGCTTTTACCAGAGAATGTGTCAGACAATAACCTCCAAAATTTCAATTAATTTTTTTTTTTTTACATATTGTCCAATATTTTTTAAAGATGAAGTTTCAGCATGGCTTGCTTGACATAAAATGATGATTTTTTTTAGCAGGACTTGACATATATACATAATAGTTTGACTATAGCTTTGTCTAAATTACATCAGTACGCTTGTGTATAAAACTTGGAATATTTGGTTCCAGGCTAAGATTGATTTAAAAAAAAATGACTCAGTTTGAAGTTACAGAATGCCATGTCAACCAAGGTAGATTCAAATGATTTTTATAGAGACTAACCTTTTGGTTTTGTAAAGTAATGTGCCTTTCAACATTATTAGTTCTACGCCACATAAACAAAACAAAACAAAAAAACAACTATAATTAGAAAGTAAAATAATTTGACTGACTGACAGTAATCAAAAATTTACACACCTGCTTGCACCAGTGCTTCACAGGGCATGGTGTCTCCAGAGTAGACAAGTTTGAAGCCACTAGATTGTCTCAGAGAAATACCAAATGCATTGTTGCAATGTTCTACAGGAACAGGTGTGAACTGAAATAGACAGAATACAAAACAAATTATCCTGGCTGCTTTGAAGAAAATGAAAAAGCAACAAAGAATAGGGCAATACAGTGAGAGGATAATGAGATTAACCAAGCACTATATGAATTCCTAATTAGAAATGGTAGTGCTACTTGGTACTTGCGCTGAAGTCTTGAAAAAATTTTTGGTAAAAAAAAAAGTGCCTCTCTAAATGATCTAAGGGACTTAATTTTAATTGATCGTAGTACCTCAGACAAATCCAGTTCTTGTAAAACCTCTTCAAAACTTGCAGTCTTTAATTCTGGCAACTCACCAAAGTCATTCAACCATGTCTGTATTTTCACAAACCTGACAATGCAAACAATATTGATAATTACAAGGAAACAGGGACAAGTGGCAGCTTGCTAAGGAGTGTGTGTGCATGTCTAGAGTCTGATGTGCCTTTTTTTAAAAAATAGGATTGTTGCAGATGCATGGATAAAAAAGGGTTAAAGGCAGAGAAAGTGGCGACAGAAGATCGAACTATTTATTGTATCCTGAGACTTGTATATTTTAAGTGAATTGAGAAAGATTTTAAAACTCATTCCACATCTTGGAATTTAATTTGTGTTTTCATAGAATCCAATATTGAGATTTAAAAAGCTGTAAATAAATGTCAATAAAATTGTAAGTTTATTTTATTTAATAAAAGACTTTTTTTTTCAGCTTTATTAAAGTTTTGTGTTTCAGTTAGTGGTAGGTAAATTGGACTAACTATCTGGAGCTATAAACCCAACACAGACACCAAAAAACAAAGGCAAAAAGATATTGATAATTAAAATGTAAAAAGTGATAATGCAGTTGATTTAATAGGATCATTGACACAAACAATTTGATGCCAACAACATGATGAGATGGAACAGAGGACTTAGAAAATATAAAGTGTGAGACCTGAGTTTCTATTTGCAAGATTTGAGCAACATATGAATCACTGTCTTAACTTAAAGTAATGCAACATGAATCACTGTTCTAACTTAAAGTAATGTAACATGAATTGCCTTCTAAACTCAAGTAACACAATATGAATCAATGTCTAAACTTAAACTAATGCAGTATGAATCACCATTTAAACTTAAGGTAATGTAACATGAATTGCCATCTTAACTTAAGGTAATGCAATATGAGTCATTGTCTAGTCACCTAAACAAAGTTGTAATGTCATCATCAATCTCAGTGTGATAAAACTTGATCCATCTCTTCATCTGTACTGGGGCCACCAGTATAAGAGGTGAAAATGTCTTATTATTGACATCACAAGCAGTTTTCCTTTCTTTCATTAATGTAATCAGTCCCTGTGAATCAAATGAAAAGTTTATCAGTTCTACTTCTGAATTAACTGAACTGGTTGCTTATATTTTTTTTTTAAATTTAAATTTTTAAATGTTAACTATATTTGTTTATCAGCATATAATGTTTCTGGTTAAGCTTTGTACTACTGTTTGTACTTCTATGAAACTGATTAAAACATTATTTTAAAACACAGATTAAACTCAATGGTTTGATAGATATTCCAGGGTTAGTAGCACTTTTCCATGACAAAATTTTAGGAGATTTTAGGAGTTTTTTTTAAGGATAAAATGTATGATGTATACCAGTATATATAAATATATATGCCCTATATGTGTGTGTGTGTTTGTCCGCCCGTTTGTGTGATACATTGTAAAACATACAATACATAAAAGAGTGCATTTATCAAATCAATTATGATCAGATCAATTACTTGATTGTGAAAATAATAAATATCTTGCCAACATCTCACCCAGAACAGAAACAATGTCATCAGCTGTGGTATGTCCACAGAAAATGTAATGAAAGTTATTTTTTAATCAAGTAACAACTTGACTGTCATCCCAAAACCTAAAACAACCTTTTTTTTTCCAAAGAATTTGTAAAGAATAAAGGTAAAGAACATTAGGAAAGAATGGTTGCTATTCCATTTTTTTTCATTAAAAAACATTCTTAGAGATGCTTTCATGCCTTCTCTGTGTTGGAAATGTAAAATTTTAGTTCCTATGTGTATCTTATAGATACTAGAGTCATATATATGGTGTGTATTTAAGGTAATAATGTTTTATCTTTTTTATTAATTGCGCTTAAATCCTCCTCATAAACATTGCCTGTAATATACAGGCCTATTTGAATGTTTAGTTGACATTTGCTTTCTATATAATGCCTTTAGGATGGGGGGGGGGGGATTAGACCTATTAGTGTTTTTTTTAACAACCGAAATAACTCTACGGACTTTTCACAGCTGTATGCGAAATATTTTCGCTAAATCTACAGTAGATCTGGACTCTTGATCTATGTCACTAAAATTCGCGGACTGTTCACGGCTATGTACAAATTATCTTCACCGAATCTACCGTAAATCTAGACTTTACTATCTTAGTCACTAAAATTCGCGGACTTTTAATGGCTGTGCGCGAATTATCTTCACTGAATCTATCGTAGATCTAGTATCTATAGATACTAACTAACTAAAATTTGCGGACTTATCTTCACTGAATGTAGTGTAAACCTAGACTCTTCAGTGATTCCCAAAGTGGTCCATATGGACCCCCAGGGGTCCACGAGGACTTCCAGGGGGTCCACGAAAGTGAAAAAAAGAATTGGGGGTCCATGACATCCAAATGGGGGTCCACGAGAGTGGATCTCATTGAAGAAGGAATTGAGTTTAATATAATTCTCACATTAATGAAATCCCCTATTATATCATACAAATATACATTATTTATACTTTATTATAGCTAGGCCATTAAATATTTGATGTATTATTGGAATGAAAAACATATTTTAAATTTTAATACCTATCTTAAATAGCTTAATTTGGTCTAGAGATAACCAATATTTAACAAGGCTGAATCTAAATATAAAATAGACGGTGGTGTTAATTTTCAAAATTTTTTTCATCTTTTCTCGTCGAACTTATATTGCCTATGTGTCTTTTATTTAACATTTTATGTAATGACACCATGAAACCACCTAAGCTGGAGGATCGTTGGAGACAAAGCCACCCTGATAAGATTTGAAAAACTATTGAACACTCCATGATAAATTTGAGAAATGATCTACAATTGACAAAATATTAGTTTTCAAATTTTAAGGAAAATATAATGGTTTGCTGTGTATAAAATATGTTGCAAAATTATGAAAATGACATAGCCTACAATTGGCGAAAAAAAAAAAGAATGATTTAGCCAGCCGCTGAAGTTTTTAAAACTATTTTGTACACAAACCTGTATCTGATATTTGCTAAGAATTCTTCTAAGCAACAAATAGTTCAAAGGTCTATATATGAGTTGAGTTGTGCCTGTCATGAAGCATTTTTTGGGCACATGTTCGTTTATTTATGGATAAAGAAATTGACGACAAAATTTCGTTTTGTGGAATCTGATAACTGACAATAAAGTCGAATACACATTTGATGTTTTGAAGAAATCGTTCGTAGAAAAAGCAAACTGTGTAACTATTATATCAGTAGCAACAAATGGAGCAGTAGTAGATCTTGATTGCAGGAATATCTTCAATTTGTTATCAACGCAGTTATGAGAAACTAAATACGCAATTACTTGCTCATATGTGAAGAGAAAATAACAAGAACATTCATCAGTTGAATCACAAAGCATCAGTAGAGGGCCAAATTACAGCAGAACTAATTCTCCGCACAAAGGAGTGCATGATGTATGTGTGAAAAATAGTTTTATTTAATTTAATAACTATATTTGCATAGTGTATTTTTTGTCAAGTTATAACTTTAACAAAAAGAAATGTAGAATGTACAGCGTTAAATATTTGAAATTGAACTTCATTACTTCCTTGTCAAACAAGAGAGTGTTAATGTGCTATTTTTTATGATGCAGTGCTCCTATTTCTTTGTGGTTGTCATAGAGCTTATTAGTTATAATGATCCTTATTTTTTAATTATTTTTTCTCCATTGGGCCATTCAATAAGTATTGGAGCTCCTTCGTTTGTGGTGGTTTTCTGAGAACAATCCATGAAAACTCTGTTAGGGCAATGGTATTGTAGAAGAGTTCACTAAATTCTTGAGCTCTGTTGGAATATAGTTAAATATTTCTTTCTTTTAATGTAAGACTTTTCAAACAACATATTTCTACAAACAATATATTTCTCTATACTGCTGGCCGAGTCAACCTTTTCTGGTAATGATGTATTTTTTTATTCAAATTATTATGGCTCAAAAAATCCACGAAAACAGCTCTTTGTGAAACCTTTTACTAAAACAAAAAATCTCAATATAAAAAATAATCTCCGTAGCAATGGAAGTCGAGCTTGCCAACCTTTAAAAACAAAAAGTTTCCAATGTGTTTATTGATAGTTAACGATACATATTAACTGTTACATAATGGGTTTAAATTTCAATTTTGTTAATAAATTTATTGTAAAAAAAAATGAATTTAACTTAAAATGTAGTTTTAAATTACTTTTTCACTCCTCATGTCATTGGTTGGAAATTATTTAAACAAAATGTGTAATTTGAAATTGATGAATTTTCAAAAATTCAATATAGCTTAAACAGGGGGTCCACGGAAAACCAGAAAACATGTCAAAGGGTCCATGAGACAAAAAAGTTTGGGAATCACTGCTCTAGATCTAAGTCACTACACTAGCGTAAACCTAGACTCTAGATCTAAGTCACTACACTAGCGTAAACCTAGACTCTAGAATACTCTAGATATAAGTCACTAAAAATCGCGGACTTTTCGCGGCTGTGTGTGAACTAACACTGAATATAGGCTACTGTAGATCTAAGTCACTAATTTCATGGACATTTCGAGGCTGTGTGCGAATTATCACTGAATATACTGTACATCTAAACTGTAGATCTAAGTCACTAAATTTGCGGGCTTGTCACGGCTGTGTGCGAATTATCTCCACCAGATTCTAGATCTACTGATTTAGCGTAAATCTAGAAACTAGGGTTTTTCTAGAGTATCTAGACATTATACTAGATTAGATGTATCGAGATCAATAGACTAAAATTCAAGGCTAACTTAGATCTAAATCTAGATAGACCTACTAGATCTAGATTATTCTATATCTAAATAGATGATTTATGGACTTTCCTCGCGAACTCTAACAAGAAGATTTAGGTGAGGGAGGGCCCGGAGCGGTGTAGCCTTCAAGTTAGGCTCTAATTATAGACAATAGTCACTACAGACTAGATCTAGCGCGTCTTCATTGGTAACTATGAATGGAAACAACCATTTCTACACTGCCTTCAGAAAAATACTGCCAGGTGAAATGCTTGCTTGAGCCAAGGTCATCTTCAATCACGAGGTTGCGCTTCACAAGTGGGTGAAAGGCAGTGTAGACGGGTCACTGGTCAGCTCATTAACAAAGCCAGCCCGTAACGTCATGCGATCAGAATGCCTAGTTACGCTGTTGTTTTTCCCACACATTTTTGGCAAGAAATACGCAAAATTATGTTTAAAAAAATATTAGGTAAAAATTTTAGGAGAGAGGACAAAAATTTAGGAGGATTCTGGCAATTTTTAGGAGAATTTTAGGATTTTAGGAGACTTTTCATTTTTTAGGAGATTTTAGGAGTTTTTAGGAGCGCTACGAACCCTGATATTCACAAATAACTGATAACATTTCAGCTTCAAACAATGGAAGAAACTTACCAAATGATGATCTCCATGCATGTGTGAAATGAAAATTGCTTTCAATTTTCTCAAAATTTTATTTGCTTTTATGGATCCATAAAATCTGTACAGCTGACCATAGGAGTCCTCTCCGCAGTCTAGCATGATGACAGATTTTTTGCTGTGTTTGAAGTAATAGACAAAATGGGACAATAAATCTTACAGAAAAAAGCAATTAGTTTTATGATTTTTTTAAAAAGAGTACTCTAGGGAAAAATGCTGTTTATGCGACTTTGTTTTAATGCCTGGCTGTAACCTAGTTACATTCAAGGCCCCAACCACTTTAAAATTAAAGTAATATCATAAATGCAGAATATATAACAGAATATTGCATGATTTGATGTTGCCTGTATAAAACAATAAATTAAACCATAATTAATGTATCAAAAAATTACAATTACATCCAAAAAGTGTAATGAATTACAATGCTCAGAACAGAGTTCTGTGAAAAGGTGTGGTTGCAGACCTATGCTACCCTGGGGGGGGGGATCACAGGAATAAGTAAAGTAAGTCAAGTCAAAATTACTTTAAGGTGGAGTTAAACTTCAAAGTAGAGCATCCAAGATTATTTATAAGATAATATTACAAAACAGACCATAACAATAAAGATAACCCTACTAACAATTTAAAAAAATGACTGTAGTAAGACTGAAGTTTAGGATAATTTTTGTACCTGAGATGTACTAATATACAACTTTGTGCTCTTATCTTGTTAGGCTCTGAAGATCCAGTTCCTAGGAAAACAACTCTTGGATACTTTGAGCTGGAATCTAAATAAGAAAATAGACCATAAATTAAGCCCATAACTGTTCAAAATGACTATAAGTCTTACACACATTTAAACTGGAAGCCTTCTACACCTACATCCATTACCTTTGTCCACTGTTTCTTTATCCTCATCTGAGCCTGACTGTGGTGAAGTAATTTCCTCCAGTTTATGTTTGAAATTAACATTGCTTAAATATCTCTCTCGCAAATCTGCAAAGTTGAACTCATCTATTTCTCTATCAATACAAAATATGTTAGAAAATCAGGGGAGGAATCAAAATAAATCACTAGAGTTCAAATAGAGTCAGAGATAGAAATATATATGTAATAAAACATCAGAGCTGATATTTGACACTCAAGAAAATATTGACTTATAAATTACAATCTAAATAGAAAGCACAACAGTCAAATTGTTAAAACACATTATTCAATGTTTGCCCATTAGAAATTTTCATTTACCGAGGATAACTATAAATAGCTACTATTTGGAGAATCCAATGGACAGATAATAGGAAATGTTGATTAGCTAAACCTTTTACAATTATTAACAATATTTGCTCACTTTTTAATCTCTTTAGCTCAAATTTCTAAGCTCCTTACTTATAGTACTAACTTTTAGTTTTCTTTAGTTGGAAACATTGGTCTTTGAATATAATTCCCTTGAAATTGCTTGAACAAAATAGTTTCTATGCTCTATCAGATTGTTATCTAAATACTAAAGTAACTATTTTAAAATGTATTTATTGCAGGTTTAAGAACTGTCTTTTCATAAATTTTTAGCAAATAATTATACAGTTTAACTATTTCTGTTGGTCTTAAAAAAAAAAAAAAAGTAAAAACTATATGAAAAAAAGTCCGCCACTATGCTGTATCAGTTTCTTACTATAATAGTAAAACACTTACGCATGAAAACCTGGCAATTTCCCTCTGCTGACATATATTAATCCTGAAAATGCCACTGCAACTTGACCTTTTTTCTGTGACAACATAAGCTCCGTCTCAGGGGTCATGACCACCATGGCATTCTCATCGCCTACACCGCTATTTTTACTTTGTAATGCAATTTCCTTCTTGTCAGCGTTTTCTACTGCTGGTAGCAGAGGGAAAATTTTACTGCTAACTAAGTTGAGCAGGGCCTGGTGTTCTTGTACACGAGTCAGTTCAGCCCCAACTGCATCACTATTCATCAGCAAATGGTCAGTACTGCTATGAAAACTGCAAGAATCAATAGTTAATGAATACTAATTACATCACTGTCTGATTACAATTACAAAGAATTTGTGAAATTTACAGAATAATAAGAAATTAAAGTAAAAACTGATGAGCTGAAATGAATGTTTACCAAAGACAGCCATAACATGAAGGCTTAAAAAAAGGAACGTGGCAAAAATAGGGCCATTATATTTAAAACGGTATCACACATCAGAAAGCCTAAAATTTGCAAGCACTAGATCCCTAGGGGGAGGATGTGGAAGTCATTTGTGATCTGGAGTCTTCTAACATTGAAGAGTGGGTTTACAAGGCTTTCTTGATATCCACAAATCAGAATTGTCACTGGAAAGATGTGTCTCAGAAAGAGATGGCCTAGATAGAGCCTAGCTTCTATGTGGCCACGCAGCCTGGCACACCCTTGTACCCATTGGAGAGACTGATGAATCAGCCAAGGATTCAGGAGATCCTGACCAACCCTTGAGCTGGTGTTCAATGCAATCTGTTGTTTGGAGAGATCTGTTGAGCTGGGGCACCGTGGGTGTGTGTGTGTGTGCCGCTGACACAAAGTCGTAGCAAGCAACCAGTGCTCTTGGCCACCATAAAAGACATGAGGTGTAACTGGAATGCTGAATCCCCTGTGACCAAATAAATGTGGAGAGATTGCCCCCCCTAAGGCTGATTAAAGTGGGGATCTACTCTAAGTAAAAAAATATTGTAAAAAGATAACAAATCTCTTCAAAAAGAAAAAAAAAAAGAGTTAATGTAAAAACATAGACAAGAAAATCAAATTGAGATTATTCTAATTTAAAATAATAATAAAAATTATCTTATTGATAAGATGTAATCATGTAATTAAGATATAACCTCTCCATCCATGCTTGGTAAATTGTGCTCTCATACACATGTTTAGGTGTCATATGTACAATCACAGAAAAAGATCTTTTATTATCCCCATCAGTTTTAGTGTAGTCTTGAAGTTCACAGCACTTCATCAGAGAGGGCAAGAACTCTGTGCTAGGGCAATCCAAAACTGAAAATAATATACAAAAGTTCTCAAAATAGTTCCATAAAAATTAAAAAAAAACAAATAATAACTTTCACCAAAATTATTCTGATGATGAAAAATCTAACAATGAAGCTTTGACATTTCCAGGCATTTCCCTTCATGTTGGTCAATTTGAACATACAATTTGTTCCCTTTTAGTTGTCATTTACTATAGTAGAAAATCACAAAGACTTCAGAATATATAAAAATCCATTAAAGTGGCATTCTAATTCTACAGTATACAATACTAAGAAAAAACATTTGGGAGCAAAGTTAAAGTAAGGTATAAAGTAGATTACTTAGAAATGGTCTATTGTCCATCACTGGCATATCTGTGACCTGTTCTGGACGTATGACAGTGCCGTCGTCTAGAGTGACAGTGTGGCCCCTCTGTAACAGCCCTACCAAAGGACCACTAAAAAAGAAAAAAATAAACAAGTCAAGCAATGAGAGGAAGCCTATAACATAGGAAAAAAAAGTACTCAAAATATGTGTGTCCTTTGAAAATGTATAATATATGTGATAGTAAGTGTTTTTACTTGTGTGACTAGTAGTATATTGTGCTTGTATATTGACAAGCTATTACAACATGAATTTCTGCTAAGATTAGTTCATGCAGTGAGCACAACCAAAATAAAAAAGGATTAGGTCCTATTTAGATTTAGTTGATCATACCTTATGTTTATGAATGTAATATTAAAACTGAAGTAATTCAGTATATATGTTTTCATAATTTTTTTAATTACTTAAAATTAACAGAGAAATAAATTTCATATTATTAAACAAACACATAGTAACCTACATTGTGACTCCAGCATCAACACATTTCTCAACATTTATTTTGGGTTGTGGAGGTTTAGCCTGAAAAAAAAGAACATAAATTCTTATTGTCATAGAATGGGGAAAAAAAGGTAAACTTTAACTGTGGTACATTGATCCCATTTTGTAAGATTTAACAAGTGAAATACCAAAATAGTTTACAAAACTTTAAAATAAAAACTCTTTACAAATAGAGTCTACACCCAAGTCCTAGGAACAAAACACCCTGAAACACAGTATTGTGTGACGAGAAAATGGTTAAATACTAGAAAATGAAACTATTGTGAGTGCAGTACTTAAAAATATTTTTTTTTTTTTAGAAAATACTATGTTCTAAATTTTCCATAATGAAAAAAAATTAATTATTTCTAATTATTTCAATATTGTAGAGTAAACAATAGATTGTATTTTAGAAATAAAAACCTCAAACTATTTTCTTCTAATGAAATCAAGAACATCCCATCTGTCACCATATGTAGGCCTACAAAGTTAATAAACCTTTAAAATCACCTGAACAACATAGCAGTAGGCAACATCATTGATTTTACGTTCAGAATTTACTCTCTGTCTCTTAGCTGAAAGATAAATATTTCGAATTGAAAACAAAATTGTTTTTTTGAAGTAGGTTTTTATAACATTCATTCTTATAATCTCAACGCTTAATATATTATGATATTTCAAAACATAATTTCTATTCACCTGGATTTTGTTCATGCTCAAGACTGTTATAGAATGCTACTGGAGTTATAGTTACACACAGATCTTCATATTCTCCTTCCCCTTTGGCTGAAAAAACAAACATAGATAAGACATCATGATGTTTATTTCATGTAAATAGAATAAAATAGAAGTTTCATTATAGCCTTATTAAAGACATTGGAAATATACCAACTTAAACTGGTCTATCCGGTTTTATGTACAAGGTGGTTTTGGTGGTATTGTGGTAAGAATGATTTTCTTCTAATAAAAATTTTGGGTTTATGTCAAAACGAATATCAGAATTTTAGACAAGATTTTAGACATCTTCTCTTTCGAACTACAGAAGTTACTTAAAAAAAAAAAAAAAAAAAGACGCATTCTTCTAGGTCAATCTAGCCATGCATGTTAATCAATGACTAAAATTCTCTTAATCTAACCCACTGCTTTCACATAATGGATCATCAAATTGTTAATAATTGCCACTTCAATATGTTGTAATCCAGTTTAGGTATTCTATTTATGACCTACCTATGTTCAAATTAGCAGAAACTGCAAATTTCTTTGCCATCATAGCTATTTTTTCCTAATTACAAAGAAAAAACAAAATGTAAACATTGGTCACAAGAATATAAAATAAGCAACTTTAATACAAAAAAAAAAAAAAAAAGCAGACCCATCTGTGACCTTGTACTAGGAATAGGTCAAAATACCAGTGACCTGCTGTACTGACAAGTTAGTCCAGTGGTACTTTGTGGTCCCAAATTATATTACCTAAGTTATAAATTTTAGCCTCTAGATATAAAATAATGGACTTAGCAAAGTTTCAATTACAAATAATAATGAGGAGTTTTTTATAAAAAAAAAAAAAAAAAAAAAAAAAAAAGATCATAAATAAATATATCATTTGAAAAAAAAGAATGAAGAGCAAGAAGCACAATTCCTTAAGTTTAAAAAGAAAATTAGTGTTTTAATGTATTTGGGATAAGCAAGATAAAAAAAAAAGGTAATGGATAAAAATTTCACTATCATTCTCTAAAAGGAAATAAAAAAGAACTTGCCACATCTGGTGGTCCATATATCGTTATTTTCGGGGTACTGCTAGTTTGTGCTTGGCAGTCTTTTTCTCTTGAGCCATACGCCCTTGACTCTGTATTTTTTTGATTTTCAAGTGTCATAGCCATACCTAAAAACATTTTTTTTAAAAAAAGTTAAAAAAGAAATTATGTCATAAGTTGTTGTACATTATGAAATTATGTACAAGGAAAATATTAATAACATTTATTGTTGGTCATTATTTATGTGTTGCCTGTTAAAGATCTGACTTGTTGGTGAAATAAACCAGGTTCTAATATCATGTCTCATACTTTTAGTGATGATTTTCAAGGATTTCTGTAGTGTCAAGACTACTACTATGATTCCCCCCCCT
>JADKLZ010062122.1:0-12222 GCA_021533235.1 Biomphalaria straminea | reverse complement strand
TACAGTAATAGATATAGAGGCTACTAAAGTAATTGTTATAGATGCTATTAAAGTAATAGATATAGAGGCTACTAAAGTAATTGTTATAGATGCTACTAAAGTAATAGTTATAGATGCTACTAAAGTAATTGTTATAGATGCTACTAATGTAATAGATATAGAGGCTACTAAAGTAATAGTTATAGATGCTACTTAGGTAATAGATATAGAGGCTACTGAAGTAATAGTTATAGAGGCTACTAAAGTAATTGTTATACAGGCTACTAAAGTAATAGTTATAGAGGAAACCAGTTATATAGGCTATTATCCTTATGACTCACTTTAGCAACACAAGTCGTGTTCTGACAGTTATCATCTGTAGAATTTATAATTTATCACGAAAAACTTTTTAAATCTAGGATATTTTATTGTAAACATTTGTGAGGCAGACACAATGTTCTGTCCCAAGAAAAAGATCTCCGCCCACCCCCTACCCCGCACGTGTGTCTTGAGTGTGAGAATTCGTCACGTGACGACCTTCACCTTTTCAGTAACGATCTCCTGACGACTTGAGCTATTGTATCGATTCAAGCAAACGACAAACACGACTCTGGCAGACGACATTACTTCTGCTGGTTCTGTATTACCAAGCAGGCCGTGGATGGTATTCCAACAGAGCGGTTCTGTCTCTGACATCTCAGGGCCTGGAGAGTTAAATCCTATTTTTGTTTCTGCTGTAAATTAGTGTAAATGCATATTTCTATGTCACGTCGAACTCAGTGCAGAGCTTTAAGTCAAAGGTCGAAGTCATTTTGAACAATCGCCAAAGTTTGTTGAGATAAAAACAGCGAAAAAAATATTGAATAATTATTAATGAGTTGAATAAAAAGGACGAGACTAATAATATAGTTCCAACACATTAGGGGTTAAGTAAATGTTTGTTTGTTTTTTTAATATAGGTAATGGAGGAAGCAAGGAGGCTGGGTGGTAAAGAGCTTGACTTCCAACCCCAAGGGTCCTGGATTCGAATCAAGACTGAGATTTTTAATCTTTAGGGCACCTCTGAGTCCACCCAGCTCTAATGGGTACCTGACATTAGTTGTTGAAAAGTAAAGGCGTTTAGTCGTTGTGCTATCCACATGACAACCTCGTAAACTGTGGGCCACAGAAAATAGATAACCTTTACATCATTTTCCCCGTAGACCACAAGGTCTTAAAGGGGAGCTTTACTTTTACAGATAATTGAAAGAGGGGTTGATCGGAAGTTAGGAGAAAACATTAATTAACAAGGTCAGTAAAACTCAGAAAATAAATACAACAATGACATTCGTTTGTTTACATACACTTTGGGATAGTGATTAAAGTGAACCAACAACAAAGTTGTCGGTTATAATATTGGTGAACTAAATCACATAAAAAAATACAAACGATTGTGTTCTTGGTAGAAACACATTTAGTGTAAAACTAGCCATATCCATTTGTGTGTGTGTGTGTTAGTGAGCAAGCTATTGGGGTCAACTCACCAGCCTCAAAGATATGCCTAACGAATATCTCTAGTACATTCAAATTGGGACATTCAACAATTCCTCTCTTGGAAGAGATTTGAAACAAGCTTCCTAAATTCATTTTTTTATTGTGATTTTTTGGGAGCTCAAAAATTGGTACAAATTTAAGCCTAACACGGCAGTGTAAAACTAGGAGAGACCGAAACATATCACTAGGATAATCAACTAATACCCATGCTAAACAACTACACACACTGACTGCCGACTAACAAGAGACTAGAGAGCTGCAAACAGAGACGGACGTAATTGAATACAAGTCCAAACATCTTGATGTCGTCTTGAGACAAAACAAGGCACAGAACTCTGGAGAAAAGTGTTGGACAAAAAGATAATAATAGGGCCTTTTTTTTTAGGGTATTAAAGAAAAAAAGAAGTAAGCCATCAGAATCTCATTTGAATGAGAAGACAAAAGTACTGTCCCTTTGTTTTAAGACGCTGTAGTCCACGTTTAGTGAAAAGAAAACAACTGTATAACAAGTGAAGTAAGGAACCTCAAAGATCAGAATTTATGTTTAGTTTAGTTGCTAGCTAGCACTGCTGCAACCTCTTCTACGTTTATATCATTTTTATATAAGATCTTTGAAAATGTTGATATTTATTTATTTTACCAGTAATTACCACGAGTTGGATATGCCTATAGGAAACACAAGCTTTAACTTGGCCCCCCAAGAAATATTTAGCACTGACATATACTATCTAGACTTATAAATATAAATATATTGGTTTAGTCAGCTAAACGCTCCAACGTAACATTGAGAACGAGGAAGAAGAAGAAGATTTGTTTTGCATTGATTGATATGTGAGGATGTTGAGAATTCAAGTACAATCGAATCTGGTTAATCGGTCCACCAGTTCATCAAATCAGTCGCTTAATCGGATCCAACCTTAATAATGTACCAAACTGTTCAGAGAATGTTCAGAGAAAGTTTAAGAAAATTAATTTGCCGGTTATTAGGTAATACAAGACCAATCACACTTACAGCCCAGGATCACCGTAAACGACATACAGAAAGGTTTGGAAACACATACTTGAAGCCGGCACATTTGAGATAAGTTTAAGTTTAAGTCATGAAAATGAAATGATTTCGATAAGTGCTTGGTGCCATAACCCTCATGGGTCGTAGTTTTAATAAAAAGTAAAAGTTATAAAACCAGGATTGAAATACCGACCGTGTGCACGGATGGGTCAGGGATTTATCTCTACCTAACAAGCGACAATAATGCTTTGTCACTATTGTTATAACCTTGCCATGCACACCGCCATCCAAGCTAGTGCAGAAGGTGCGCACTGTTAGATACTAGACTGAGAAGGATGTTGACATTAGAAAGAAGAGAACAAAGTCTAGAACTGTTGAAGAAGTTGTGCTCAAGGCAGATGTTGTTTTATGCATTTGTGATGCCACCAATCCACCATATCAATAAACATCTATATCGTTGAGTCGCCTCCCTTAAGTTTTACACTATACTGCCGAAAATTGAAAAGTAAATAGATAAACATCAGTGATGTACAAACTGCAGCCCGCGGGTCAAATCCAACCGTTGATATAGCTCTTCGAAATTTCTGTCCACCTTATATAATGAAGTCGCAAAGGAATTGAAAGGATCGGTTCCATTGCATTCATTAATAAGGTTAATCGGTGATGCGCCATTGTTGTACATGAACCTGTAGTTAGAGAGGTCAAGTGTCAAATGAAAAAACTGATGGAAAAACGAAACAATGTTTAAATAGAGTTCTTAATCAGGAAGGACCATAACAAAATCGCAGGATCTTTTCAAAGACACTTATAGCGCCCTGGCTCTGTGAAAAGGAAGATGAAGGAAAACACCTGACAATCTTTAGTGATTAAGAATAAAGTGTTACTGAAAATTTTTAAAATTTCTTTAAATTTCTACTAAAATAAAGAAAATAGTGGCCAAAAAAAAAAAGTTGTGAGAATCCCTGAACACACCATTTAAATCAAATCGATGGTTTTCGCTTTTTTAAGAAAGCACAAGCATCCGCCAAGATTTACATATAATTACGTCTGCTGGTCTTGAACTGAAAAAGTTGGAGTTACCAAGCAATTATGAAAAGAAATGCATGTCAGAAATACATTACTGACCTGTATAGCTACGTAAAAGGCGGGTGTGTTGAATGTTTCAAACATGATCTGTAACATCTTTTCCCTGTTGACTTTCGGATTGAGGGGCGCCTCAGTCATCATGACGGGGTGCTCCTCGGGAGCCACACGAAGTTCATTGTAGAAAGTGTGGTGCCAGATTCTCTGTGAAACATATCAAGTATTGTCATCACATGACACAACATTAAACATACGCATATCAACAATGAATTCTCTCCCTTTCTCTATAAATAGAGGGGTCCCGGGTTCGAATCAAGACCTATGAGTCCACCCAGCTCTAAAGGGTACGTGACATTAGTTGAGGAAAAGTAAGGCGCTTGGTATTGTTGTTAATTAATAAGCTATGCTTTTTTAAAAAAATTATGCAATATGATGAATCTTACATTTTTGAATGACTGAATCAAATTTTTCAGCTTTTATATTTGTAATTTTTAGCGGCCCCCGTAAGGGGAAAAGCCGCTGTTGGGTTTGTGCAAAATGTCCGTCTGTCCGTCTGTCCGTCTGTCACACTCAGGGCGCCTAAACTAGAAGAGATACGAAAACTATTTTTTCACCATTAAATGCGGCTTGAAAAGTTTAGGTGCAACGGCTACTTTTAGTTTTCTAAAAGCAAACCGTTTAATTTATAAAATTAATTATGCAAGCGATTTTTTAATAACAAAACACCAATTCTAAAACAATTACGTAAATGTAAGGGAGGAAATATTACTATAAGAAATGCACTCACCAGGTAAATATCACGCTCATTTTTGAAAATGAACTTTTAGCAGCGACTTACGTGTACTAGCGTAAAGCCCGGCAATGACATAATTCTAAACTAATTTCTTACATTAAAAAAAAAATCAGATTAAAAAAAAAATTGTTTAGTGCCCCCATTAGAATGAAAGTAGCATATTTTTGTGCCTTTTTCCTGTTGGTTGGTCTGTCCGTCACGGTTATATAAAAAAAAACACTAAAGGCTTTTGAAAATATGATTTAACATTTACTGTTTTTTCAGAAATATTGCGAAAGTTTAAGGATGGGAGCATACCGAAATTGAGCCAGGGACCAACGATAAATCCGAACTAAAGTCTATTGCGCAAACATCAAGATAAGGCAGGTTTATACCCTGCTCGCCATCCTCCGTCGTCCAGCGAGAAGTTAATTATTTTCAACTTAGAAGGAACATACGAAATATCTTGCGAATAGGCGGATCTGACAGGGATCCCACTACGACGGGGGCCGCCTCTGAGTTTGTGTATCACACAAACTCTCTTTGTAATCTTGTTTCATATTTGTCTGCTGTTTCTTTCCCCCTGTGGTTGATAGCATCTTTTTATGTATTCCACAATTTCTTATTCCGAGTTTTGTGCCTAATCAGTCTGTCAATTTTGTCTGGTGTCCATTCCATTTAAACTTTCCGCCTTGATCAAGCAAAACTAATCAACAGCAAACACAAACAAAGCTCCGATTACATTTGAGAATCATGCAGACCTCAATGTTTGTAGACTATGCTCTTGAAGTGTTTCCACGTTTTCAGAAATATAAGACTTCCAAAAGCCTTGACCTTTCAATGTGTTGACGTGTCAAAAAATGTATGATGTCCCAATCAAAGCTAAAGTCAAAGGCGTAGCTAGGAATTTTTCATTGTTTGGGGGCCCGGGGGGCTTGGCCTTTTTGAGGGCCCCTGCATTTTGTGTAATATATAATTTTAAATGTAAAAAACACTCTTTTGGCCCCCCTCAAGTGGGGGCCCGGGGGGATTTTCAAATTCTCCCCCTCCTCCCCCCACCCTAGCTACGCCACTGGCTAAAATGACACCAATGTGGATCACGTTGAAGATCTTGCCGAACATAATGCTAAAGATTACACCAAAGATCACGGAGAAAGTTACGCCAAATATTCTGCTTAAGATCTCCCCAAAGATCACCTTGAAGATCACGCTAAAGATTATTCAGAAGATGCCTCTGTTTTGAATTCAAGCAATTTGGAAGTGTCTATAGCAATATTAGGTACTCTAGATTTAAATTAGTCGATATCATACATTTTTAACTAGATTTTTCTTACCTCCATATCATCCCAATTGGTCACTATCCCATGTTCTATTGGATACTTGAGAGTCAGGATACCTCTCTTAGACTGCGCCTCGTCACCAACATATGTGTCTTTCTGACCCATACCAACCATCACACCCTACAGATAAATGATCACACATAAACAGAAACAAGCAAAAAAAAAAAAAAAAAAAAAAATCACGTGACTAGAGACCCGAGTTAGTTTTCGTGTGCTGTTGGATGTCTTGAAAATCTTACGTTGGTAAGTTTGATTTGTAGTTATACAATGTAACAGATATTAGGACAAACATTTAGTGCTTGTGTTAGTTAGCTTTATTAGTTTGAGTTTTTCCGTCAGCACTGAAGTCATAGCCCAAACCTCCACGCAGGCTGACACAGAATGACGTCTACCAGCAGTCGAGGCCATTTTGTCGATAGTTTGGAGTTCTTCCCACCGCCAAATAATCTCTTTTAAGTGTTACAAGCTTTATATGGAATGTATTGAAATGTGCAACGATATTTTGTTAGATATATATACAGTAAAAACTATTTGTAAACAAATACCATCTTGAACGCTCTTTAAATTTAATACAGAAAGGTGAAAAAAAACCTTATGTTTAAAACCTGCCCCCTTTGTGGCTATAAACATAAAACGATAAAAAACTATAATAATAATAAGCCTAATTTAAATTATACCCATAGAGAGCAAGAAATAACCCTTAAGACTAACATATCAATAATACGTTTAAACAAACAAAATTTAAAACATTCATAAACAAAAAACTTATCTAAGGGTTACAACTCTACGTTTACAGCAACATATCACAATAAATAAGGATTTATTTCTCTTCTCAATATCAATGGCAATTATTGAATCACCACTATTTAATAAACGAACTAGTTCATTTTTTGGGTATAGATTCATATAATGTTAGAACAATGAATTATTTGTAAAGTTGTAACTTTAGTCAAGAATGGGAAGTGAGAGAAATAATGTGTTAATAATTTGTACCGAATCAGATACCCCATTGGAATAAAACCATGCAGAGATTACTCCCTTAGAGCACGGAAGAGGAAGAGAGCAGTTGTAAGGTCGCCTTATCCCCGTACAAGGACAGACCCTTTGCCACACATGGACCAGTTCTCTCTCTCTCATTACCTTGTCCCGATCATTCATCTTGCAGAACTCGGCATTCGTGCAGAATAGATAATTTCGTATAGAATAGAATAATTTGTACCAGACAGTGCAGACAGGACATAGCTGGTGTAAGCTTAGTAACCACTTTGTAAAACTTATAATAGTATTTTAAAATAAGATTTTTTTTAATAAGGAAAAGTAAAAACATTAAGTCTTTTCAGTTTCAGTTCCTCTTTTAATGCAATTTTACATTTCAGGCTCAACAACAACAACAATAACAACAAAAACTATATGTCACCTGATGTCGCGGTCTGCCAACTATAGATGGAAACACAGACCTCGGGGCGTCGTCTCCTGCAAAGCCGGCCTTGCACATGCCAGACCCATTGTCCATAACAATCCCAGCTATACTGTCGTCACACATTTTTCCCCCCTTAATCCAAATTTAAATTTTGATTAAATCCGCGAAACTTCTGTCGCATAAGACGACCTATAAGAAGCTGATTACAATCCAGATATTTAATGATCTCGTAAAGCTAACACTAAAGCAGTGATCAAATGATTGTTACACACTGAACAGGTAGATGTGCAGTGAAGTATCCATGTCAATAACTACACACGTGTGTAACACATTTCCACAAACTTGGCGACATTAATTCATCCCACAATTCCATCCGATCTGAATCTCTTGCCCTGTGCATTCAGCATTATCAAAAACCTGACGTAACAATCTGCGTTAAAGAGCAAGGCCAAGAAGTAACAGAACCTGACATATAAGTATCATCTCCATATAAGGAATATTTATGCCTACAGAATTCATTGAATTATTTTTTTTTTCACTTTCAGCAAGACGATCGTTGGCGACGGAAAACAAACTGTTGGCGGTAGACTATTGACGTCTGCAGGTAGATACTGCAGCAGAAGATGGCATGATGTCTGGGGTCAGGAAAAAAAAACGATTTTCGCGCCACGCCCTTACACAAGTTTATGTGTGAAATGTAACATGATGATAAACCGTATACATAGATACAAGCTTAGCGCTCAAGCATAATGGTACTAAAAATTCAAACATATAATACGAAATCAAGAATACAACATAATAGCATAAGTATGGCAGCATGAGAGTTAGCTCCGACTTAAAGGAACAAAACAGATATGACTCCATACTACCACCCAACAGAGATACGATTGATTTTATATTTTATGTTTTCTCAGAATTATGTTGTCTCAGAATGGAAGATTTTTACTTTCTAGCCCAAAACAGGACGACGGAAAGGTGGTGATGGGCAGGGTTTGAACCCGGGATTATCGAGACTACACTCCATAGCTTTACCATATTACGAGGCAACCATCACAGATGACCATCTCGTTTCCAAAGGGATCTGTAGAGTTTACAAGCCCTGGTCACATGACCTACCCAAAAGTCTGCACGTTCTACGTCGCCACATTGAGTAAAGGTAAAAAGTTGGTTTTGAAACTATGAGAAATTAAAACTGATTCAACTGGGATCAAAAGATCAAGTCATCTATTTTGAATAAAGTATTACAGGAGGTTCCTAATTTGGTCTTTGTGATTAAATTTACTAATTAGTAAGAATAAAAAATATATAAATCTGCATTCTAGTCTTAGGCAAAACCAGTAAGTTTACTGTTACTTGGAAATACTCTGATCTATATAAATATATATATACACTCCAGAGTAAGGGTTTTCTAACAGGAAACATAAATAAAAATATTCTTTAAAAAAACAAAGCTTGAAGAAAAAACTCCTCACAACTTTATTTCTCAGCAATGTAGAATTTATTAATTTAATATCAAATCATCCATCCATCCATCCCAGTGGCGCTACAGCCCTTGAAGGGCTCTGGCCTGCTTGCACACATTCTTCCATTCGGATCTCACCTGGGCCTTTCGTCTCCACGCCCTAACCCCAAGCTGTTGCAGATCTGCTTCCACATCATCAATCCAACGCATTCGGGGCCTGCCTTTGGGTCGCCTGCCTTTTGGTTTTTGTCGGTATACAATCTTTGCTCCCCTGTTATCTGGCATTCTTTCAAGGTGACCAAATCCTATATATTTAACCATACCTATGAAAAAAAAAAACGAAAGATTAATTTACCGTCTCGGCATCAAACAAAATAGTTAATTGACTAATTGGTTAATTTTTTTTTATTGATTCATGTCTTGTCTATGCAATTGTAGATTTGTACAAAGTTTCAACTTGATCCGTGACTGGGTGTGGTAGAAATAAAGTGTACTATCTTAATACCAGACAGAGTGAGTTGATAGAAATTTTGTTTAAAAGGTTGGGAGAGTCGCCTCTACTTGCCCTCTGCGAGAATTAGTCCGAACTGATCATGCATAGTTATGTAGTAATGAATGGCTTGAATTCAATGCCATATCATGTAATCAGTCCATGCTACAACGCTGTTAGAGGACTGTCAGGTATATAATTAGGGTGCACAATATCCAATTAGAACTAGTGAAGTGCAAGTTCTTCTGAACTTTCTTTCCCCAAACAATAGTCACGGACTACAAGGTAGTGAGTAAAGAACAAATGACGAACGAACGTTAAGATGTAAGTCAGGTTCCTTTGCTAACCAGCTAAATATCTCACGGCTAATTGACACTAACATCCGCAGCGACTTCTCAAAGGGGAGGTAAGTCTTCTATTGGCTTGACTGTCGTGTAAATCAATTGTCAAGACACAGATCTACAATCGAGTTACACAGCACATGGCACAGTAGAACAGAACGTTCACATCATGGATACAAATAAATAGTCTAAATTACAGCTGGTTTAAGTAAACAGCTTAAATTACAGCTGGGCTAGTAAACTTTCTAATTTACAACTGGAGTAGTAAATAGTCTGAATTACAGCAGGACAAATATTCAGTCTAAACTACAGCTTGGATAGTAAAGAGTTAAAATTACAGCTTGTAAATTAATGTTTGTCTTGTAATTAAAATATATGATAATGGCCATTTCTTCGATTCTAATTAAAGAATGGAATGGGTTGCCTGAATCAGCCATAACAAACCAATGACTTAGCAGAGTTTAAGTCACTGATTAACAAGCATGACTAGATTGACACATGCAATGCGAAGGCCCTCTAAAGTAAGGTTTTCGGGGGTAGGGGGCTTTCGAATTTGAGCCCAACCTCTACCTTTAGCTACGTCAAACGGCTACGCCACTGTTCACATCACTACGCCAACCCTAGTCGCAAGCTGCTTATTTTTCCCAAATCTGATGCAGACAAGACCGTTGTCCGCCGGAAAGGTCTGTTTAAGATTACGTATTCTGTGTCTGTCATGTACAAATGTTTGGACCTCAAATGTGTGTATAAACAACGTTCATCAAGAAAATATTTCAGATGAACTAATTAGCAGCTTAATATAAAACTGTACTCGCAAAAAGATTTTAAAAGACAGCTGCATTATTTAATAACGCTAGTTACTTTTGGGAAAGTAAACAGTTACAAGTATTATATTTTGGAATCGGAAAAAAGGGAAGTCCTTGAGCAAGCAAACATAACAAAAAAATATATGTTAAAGTAATAGTAAAAAATATTTTACGATGCAAATTTGCTATTAAGGAAACAAAGTCTCTGGAGATCCGGAGTTGTTACAGACCAACGAATGCATCTCCTAACGACACGATTCCAGCTTTAGCCACAATATATCTCAACAATTCTATATTTATATGACCTTGTCCTTGACCGTATGATTTTCTGATTGCCGACCAGCGTGGACATGTTCTAGCAAGAACGCCTCGGAAGTGAGAGGGTATATTTTTATTTCTTATGTTGTGCCGGGAGATATATGAAATATATAATTTCTATATATTATGTACCGAGGTCAGAACATATAAGAAATGCGTATAGGACCCTCTGAGGAAATCAGGATGTATCCTCCATATTGCATATTTTTATCAAAGTTCCCTGAATGTTGGATTGCTTTACAATTGTTTACGTGTAGATCTAAATGAAAAAAAAACAAACAACTTTATGCTATTGTCTCCAAGTCCGAAGATTACTGAAGTATGGCGTGTTTCAAGTGACTAAGATGACTAGGTAGATCCAGCTGCAAACTAGTTATTTTGGCACATCAAAAGCAGACAAAGCCTTTGTACTATTATGTGGGATATATTGAGTACTTTGAAATTTCAAAGTCAGTGTCCGTCTATAGAGAGGTTTTTTTTGGCCTCTAATTGGTGTCCCGTGATTTTTGAAGGACTTCCCCAGCTGTCTTTTTCAGGGCCTATTTGTAAGACTTCTCCAGCTGTCTTTTTCAGGGCCCAATTGTAGGACTTCTCCAGCTTTCTTTTTCAGAGCCTATTTGTAGGATTTCTCCAGCTGTCTTTTTCAGGGCCTATTTGTAGGACTTCTCCAGCTGTCTTTTTCAGGGCTTATTTGTAGGACTTCTCCAGCTGTCTTTTTCAAGGCCTATTTGTAGGACTTCTCCAGCTGTCTTTTTCAAGGCCTATTTGTAGGACTTCTCCAGCTGTCTTTTTCAAGGGCTATTCGCTGCCAGTCGCTTTGCAATATTTCTGTGAGAAAAAAATGAGCAGATTTTTCAATCACTTTTGCGGGCATCTTCATTAGGCTTTCATTACGCCTTCTTCTTTTATTCTCACCTAAAAAAAAGAAGCAAGAAAAATAAAATAATTAAAAAATATCAAATAACCGTCAGTATCAATTTTTAAAAATCAAAACATGGCTTTTTTTTCAGTTTTTTTTTCATATGCTCTAGATTAAGTGGTCAATGTCAAACAGACTTACCACTGAAACTCACGTCTCTTAGAATGTACTCATTTTAATTTTGGCCCAGCTTTTTATTATTATTTTATTTTATAAAAATAACTTATAGAAAAAATTATTCACTAAAAAAGCAAACAATCGTTTTTTGCAGACTGAAACGAACGCTAGATCTAGAATAAGATACTATTTTAAGTATTTGAATTAATAATTTTGTCTCTTCTTTAAATCCATCAAAGGAAACTTTCTTCTTTAACATCTTAGAAATCAATCAGTTTCTAAATCCGGACACTAGAGGAGCTCTTTTAACTTGAGACGAAAATAAACCTTTCGTGTTAATTCATGTGTTTTATTCAAAACAATATACACCTACATTACGTTAGATAGAAGAAAGAGAAAATAAAAACAAAAAAACACTGTAGTAAAACAACAGTTGATCATAGCTACAAAAACGAAAGGAGCCAAAAAAAAAAATTAACGAAGACATACGAAGAATAATTATAAAAAAAAAAAAAGAAAATAGAGAGGCAAAGAAATCACAAAGATTTTGTGAGAATAAAAATATTCTTTATAAACATTTGGTAATTGTATGTAAGGGTGTATCATTACGTATCAATGTAGAATGTATGTAAG
>JADKLZ010062115.1:0-18075 GCA_021533235.1 Biomphalaria straminea | reverse complement strand
AAAAATAGATATTAATATTTAGTATTGTCAGACTTCACTAAAGCATTCACTAAAGCATTGAGTTCATCCCCTTAGACTATTTAAAACTTTCTAATTCACTTTGTCTTATCTAATGGTGATCATGGGGTACCGGTATCCACTTTGTCATCTCCATAGTCTTTGGTTTGAACACTCATTGTCCTGTTGGAGGTTATCGCTAGGATGTAATCTCTATTTCTGATGGAACACATGTAGAACCAACAAAACAAACAGTAGACCTAAACTTTATTAACAGGTCATGTAAGCATTTTTTATAATTGTCAACTGTGCTCACAGAGCTTTTTTAATGTTACTTTTTTAGGCTAGTGCTAAGCTGTGTACTTCATACTTCTGCCTATTATTATATGGGTTAGGGCAGTGCTGTTTCCTGTACTGTTGACCAGTGGTCTGTGTGTCAGTTTTAATTCTGTACTTGGGACTGCAAGTTTAAGAACTATTTTTTTTTTACTACATTTAAATCTACTTTCAATTTTAGTTATATATGGTACATTATTTTTCTAATTGAAACAACTGTCAAAATAATTAGCAGTTTTTTGTTTTTTTTAAGTTTGTTTTAAAATGATGACCACTTCTAATGTTTATGTACAAGAATGTGTCCTTATGTTTTTGTATTTTTATCTGCAGTGTTTTGTAATTACTGCTTTAGTAATTGAAATTAAAGTATCATTTTTTAAACATTTCTTCTTTATGTTTCTTGATTTCTTTTATCAAGCCCCCTTGGTCACAGAGATGGATAGGTACAAGCCACCCAGTAGTGTTACCATCTGGCAACTGCTACTTTTTTGTTAGCCCAGGCTAGACATGACCTTGGGTTCCGGCATGCTAACAAAATACCAATATTCTCTTGAATCATTCCAGTCAGCATTGAGACCGCCCCTGACCCTAATAATACATAATTACCTTGCTTTAGTTATAGAATGAAAGTTGAACAGTTAAAAAGCTTCTACAGAATTCACTCGGAGGTGTGGTGACTGAGGGGCAAAGTACTTGCCTTCCAAACATGGGTCCTGGGTTTGAAGACTGGGATTTTTAATTTTAGGACTATTAGGCACCTTTGAGTTCACCTGGCTCTAATGGGTTCCTGACATTCGTTAGGAAAAAATAAAGACTGTAGGTCATTGTGCTGATCACCTGACACACTCATTGACCACAGAAACAGATGAGATTTATATCATCTGCCCTACAGATCACAAAGTTTGAAAAGGCAAATGTCCTTTTTTTTTTTGGCTTTATACAATCCACATGAATATATCTTTTAACATTTTGCTCTACATTAAATAGCTTCTCCCATTTTTTGTTGATCATCAACTTTGTCTTTCTTTTTGATAATGATTGAATATTGAGGTCAAATTAGATTACTAAGAGTTTGTAGAGGGTAATCACTGTCTAAATCTTAATAGCGCTAACTGTCATATCTTTTTGGTAATTTTCTATTTCATCGCTGATTAAAAATCCTCATGTTCGTTGAAGTAATTGCTGTACATTTCAAGGAGAATTGAGGCCATCACAATGACCTGCTGCAGTTACTTCCCTTTACCATTAACTTTCTATTAGGACAAAGTTAAGATTTAATTTCTCTACATGAAGCTGCAGTCATCTAGCACTACAATATAGACTATTCATCATATTTAAATATGTGTAAACTAGGTTCCATAAAGTTGGTACCGGTAGATATAAAATGGTTCCAATGGAATATATTTCTGATTACCAGTCCAACTCTTGGCCTTCACATAGGGCTCAGATAATGGGTCCTGCAGAACTGTTTTTATTAATAGGAGAATGGGCAATTGTGAGTGACAAGCAAGCAGGAGGGACTTGTTAGCCTTGGCTGGCTGCCCACATAAGAGAAGGAAAGCCTCTGTAGCCATACAGCTATAACAAACATAGGGAAACGTTTGAGGAAAAATCATGAGGTAACATTTGAGTTTGCAGCATAAAGTGCAACTTCTGACAGAGCCTGTGATGTCACTGATCCCAAACTGTATTGGCACTTTCCATTCCTTCGAGTATATAGCTGTGTAGATATCATTGCAACCACAACCAATGTCTGGTAAATGAGATGCTTGATAGCTAATATTTGGGAAATGAGATGATCCATCGCAGCTTCGTGACTGAAGGAGGCCATAGAATCAGAGATTTGCAGATAGTTTAGACAGAAACTTGCTCAAAAACGAATATTGTTACAAAGCAGCTATACAAACCTGCTTGTAAGAATTTTTTATTGACATGAAAAAGCACAATTGAAACTACTAGAATTTAAAAAACAACTAGATCTTAGGATTGCTAAGGGTTGGGGGTTAAAAGCAGCAATTGTTTTTTTTTTAGTACCAGTACCTGGTAACTATGTCAATCAACCCAGTGGACTAGGATAAGTTACATCCATACAGCTTTTGAAGAATAAAATCATATCAGACTTTGAGTGGGGAGACTGTAATACTCTCTAGCCAATGCAGTGGACTGAAACCCAGCTGTAATTCTCCCAAGATCTGTGGACTAAAACCCAGCTGTAGTTCTCCCAAGATCTGTTGAGATAAACATCAGCAAGTCTGGAGTAGCAAAAGTTAATGAGGCATTGTTTCTTCTTTCTACTTGCACTGGGGCACAGTGAGTTTCAAATTTGGCCTGCAAACTGCATGAAATCAGGGGCGGACTAGCTATATGGGCATTCAGGCAAATGCCCGGTGGGCCGGTAACCAAATCTGCCTTTAGGGCCACTTGAAGGGCCACATAGATGCCACTATGGATTAAATTGTTAAAGGTTTTTAAATATTCTCTTATAAAAGGGTTCTCTATGCGTCGTGTTCAAAAAAATCTCTATACAATGAAATCTAACTAATTTTCTGAAATAATGTAATAGCCTACATCCGTAGACAGTGTTACTAGATCTAGTAGGATTTATCATTTTAGTGGCTACACACTTAAAGAAAAACAATTTAAGGCCTATACTTCCCATCAGATCTTTCTGTATGCGTTAGCGATGCTCTAACTAAACAAAATGATTTTGTAGACAATTAGGCCTTGAATTGGATGCCAAAAGTATAATATGCAATTTATGGGCCTGGTTGTGTAGAAATGCCTGGGCCTATTTTGACACCCAGTCCACCCCTGCATGAAATGCAATATATCTGGGATAAACCACTGTCAAGGGAGCTGGAGTTCAAAGCCTGATTTGTTTTTGCTGAGCAAAGAAATAGCAGAAATACCATTTCCCCATATGAGGCAATACAAAAGTAATTTAAAAAAAAAAAGATTTAGCACAGACCAGTAACAACAAAAAAAAAAGGCCACTTTATTACATAAATATTAAAATGAGTCCATCAAATCATTATAGAAGGTGTAGGCCTAAAACTTATGTCAAGTTAACAATCAACTTTTTTTTGGAATGTCACAATAAAACTAAAACTCTGCTGCGTAAATAAATGTTTAATTCAAAACTAAGGTAAATTGGTAGTCCTGATACTACTTTTAGATAGAATAACAAAAACCTTTTTCATTCAGACATTTGATTTTAAAAGGGAGACAATTCCATTAGAATTTACACTTCATAGAAATTCAAAAAATTATCATGACAATGCCTCTACTGTATAAAGATACAGAGGGATAAAACTAAATATCAGTTGTTATTAAAATTTTAAAACATGTACATTTAACACAGCGGTTCTCAATCTTTTATGCTCGGTGACCATTTTTACAATCCCCACTCTGCCGCGACCCCCCCCCCCCCCTGCACACACACAATAAAAGAATAGACAAAAACAATCCATTTCTTTGATGGTCTTTGGTGACCACTGGAAAATTGTCAATTGACCCCCAAGGGGGTCGCGATCCACAGGTTGAGAACCACTGATTTAACACATTAGCATATTCTGTTCCAAAACTATCCAAATATCCAAAGATATTATTCATTTAGTCAAAACCATATTGTTAAAGCTAATCCACGTGCTTATCTATTGGTTCAAATAGCATAAAATTTGACCTACAGATAAAGACATGAACAATGTAGGTAACTAAAAAAAATCTGTATAAAATTAATCTCAATCTTTCATCACTAAATGAATGCAAATCTTTCTTGACAAGTCAGCCATGGATTTCAAACATCCCTCACAGCTTCTGTAGTTGAATAATTCCCAGTAAAAAAACAAGCTGCTTAGAATAATATCTGTTGTGCTTGACCATCACTTGGGTCCATAAAGACTTTATAAAAAAAAAAGAATAAAACAGAAATGACAGGCAATGTGCCATACAAGACAATGACACTTTCTCACTTTTTAATCTACAAACATTACAGATCGTAGAAAAACAACACTTGATTTATTTCCAAAACAGCTGCCAAATTTATTTTTTTTTAATATCATTTATTTTCATTGCATTCTACTTATCTTATAATCATGAATATCTTTAATTCTGTTACCGTCATTGATGCTTGTACAGGACATACTTAGAGAGTTGTCAGTAACATAATATTAGGCTATATAAATATTCAGTCTTTGTGAGCCTTGGTACAGCAGGCATATCCAAACACAAGTGAGTAGCCTACTTCTGTAAGGTACTTGTGTAGTCAAGGAAGATCTCATATTTGTAAACAGCCCAACACTTTAGGCTCCTTAGCTGATAAATCTTTTGGACATTCAAGAAAATGGTTATTATAATTAACACTAACCCTAAAACATTTAACGCATCACAAAAATGGTGCTGAAGTAAAAACTCTTAAAAAAAAGGTCTAAACAAACCTCAATTTATTGGCTGTCAACACAACATTCTTGACCAAGTCCTGAGGCAATAATTGAATTTCTTATTCCCAATATATTCTTGATCTATTAACATTTACTCACATTACTAAAGCCGTATTGAAGAATATCAGGATTTACACACACACACATTTTTATGGCCAAAAAATGCATGGAAACAAAGACTAGAAGGACAAGATAAGTTTCAATTTGAACTATGGGAATCACATTATTTTATTTCTATCTGAAGAACATGAACAAAAGTACTATGACTCTCCTCCCTCATTTGTACATAGACAGCATTGGAAACCTGAGGTTAAAGTACTTGTGTCTTTATTAGAACTACATGCAAATGTATGCATTTTAAATCAGCACTATAAAAAAAGACTCATGCATCAAACTTCATGAAGCTGTTTCTAAACAAAACTACCGGTACAAGAATATTTTCCCACCTACTGAATACAGAAAGCCTGAAAGCTGGATGTTTCTCACTCAAACATGTTTACACTGCATTGGTAAGTAATGGTAAGATAATGTTAGCGATGATTTTTGTTGGGAAACGTTTTGGGGAAAGTTTGATGTGTATGTGTTGGGGGGGGGGGTGACACACACCGACCCTAGTGACGTCACAGAGCGCAATAAACCATTTATCACAAAAACAAAAAACATAACCTGAAAAATACCGCAAATAAAATGTTTATTCTAGTATAAAGTACTTTTTCTAACAAATGCCATCAGGTCATTTGAGTAGGCCCTATAGGCCTAAAACGGTTTGCTTGAATCAGCCAGGGTTAGGGTTAGTGTCACCATACGAGATCTAGATCTAGGTTTAGTGGTTAGATATGACAATTATCTGGCTAATAAGCTTTGTCTTACGAAGCGCTACTTTTGGTGTATGAAAAAATAAAAAAAAATAAATTTCTAGACTTTATAGCCATAGAATCTAGATTACCATTTTTGATTTGTAGAATCTAGATCTATATAATCTAGATCAACAGTAATTATATCTAGATGTAGACCTACTCTAGATTTAAGTTATCTAGTGAGATTTGGTGTCAAAGAAAAATGCGAAAATTAATAACGCTGTGTTGTTTATTTAGAGTACTCGTCTCAATCAATTTCAATGGTAAAATTAAAATACGTTTGTCTTCGTACACTCTAGATCTAGAATTATAGTCAATCTAAATCTACCCTAGATTCTTAGTGATTATATTAATAAATATTTAGATCTAGAATATTCAATATATTTTTGAATAAATAAGCTTCTATTCCTAGCCCTAGCCGGCGCCTAGCACTCTTTTCACTCTAGCAGTGCCAGTACAGCAGTAGGCTATGGCTATGAGTATGAGTAGCACTTCCTCAAAGTTTCTCGTTGGGTGCAAAGACATCCGCTTTTATCAGTAGCAGACGCCTTCGCTGGCTTGTCCCCTTTCATAGAAATAGAATGAATGCCAAAAGTTGGCAAATACATTTTGTATGGCGATCTAACAGAAGGCACTAGAGCCGCTGGCCGCCCACTTTTAAGGTATTAAGATGTATACAAACATGAGATGAAGCTCTTCAAAATCAATACTACTAGATCTATGTAGACACCTAGAACGAGCAGCTGGAAAAAAATGGCACTGGATAGGTCCACATGGAGAGAGAGCTTAAATGAAGGGTCTTGGATTGCAGTAGTAGAAAGAAGGTTGAAAGTGCAACTGCACCTGGTGATTACATATGGCATGATATGCCCAACCTGTGACCACAACTGTGCATCAAGGATTGGCCTCTTAAGTCACACAAGACGTTGCAAAAAGAAAAGATGATCTCTCAAGATGTAAAATGCCACAGAGAGTTGTCTTGAGATATAATAAGCATGTAAAAAGTAGCATTGGATATAGAATATTATTTGTACATCCTTCTTGAGGCCATAATGTTTTAGGAAGGGTTATATTGTACAAATCTGCTAAGAAGTGTACATTTTCTCAATTAATTGAACAAATTAAGTTTCATTAATGTTTGTATGAAGTACATAGATGAGCTTCTTTCATCTGGACCCAAATTGTTCATATTGTTGTAAATATGTATTGAAATCATCTCTAACTGTAGATCTATATACTGGACCTAGTCCCAACTATTCAGCTGGAAGAAGTCATGAGTGACTCAGGTTGTCAAAGCTGATAACTAAAGATGCTTTCATGATAAATAAAAGACAAAAGAGTGGGCATAAACCCTCCAATCCCCATATAAAATATTCAATTTAATCTAAGTTTAAAAAAAAAATTGATGAAATTGTAAAGCAATTAATAAAAGATTTGACTTCTGTTTTATATGCAGTGCATTGTATAGCCAACCTGAAGCATTATGAAACTTTTAGTGAGATTGGCATAGTTACAAAAGTGAAAAGATCATACAATGATGTGCCCAGGTTAATAAAAAAAAATCAAGTTCAACATTTTTAACAGGTAATTTAACAAAAAATTAAATTAATTTTTATGTAAATTTTAATATGCTCAGGTTTTAGCTTTGTTGCAAGTCTACCTGTTGATTCTTCTTCTTCTAGCCAGCTTTTTGCTTTGAGCTCTTTTGCAGACTGTTCCAAGGAAAAATAGTGTGCTGAGATCCTCAGTTGTTCAGCACTGCCATACAGGGTGTTAGTTATGTTGGGCTTTATTAGTAGTAGGGGCATTCAAAGTGGATATGTGGTTTACAGTATCATAAGGATGGGCACAGTAACTACAAAGGGGGAATTGTGTGGAATTTATTTTGTTAAGATGGTAATTTAACAGAGGTTGGAAGATTATAGATTACTCTTTGCGGGGGAGGAAGTTAATACTGATCTGTTGGTAAGACTGTAGATCAATAAATGTATAGACCTAGATGCCTAAAATAGCCATTTAGGAAAGGCATTAAACAGTCATGCCATCTCTTCTGATCTTTTGGTTTGGTTCAAGAGCATTAAATAAAAGTATTTGAAGACAAATTCTTAGATCACAGTTTTTGAGCAAGACTCGTGTAGCTGTGAAAATGTTATGGTTCACCATACTTATCTTAACACAACAATTGTATAAATGGGGCTAATTCAATTTACACCATAACATTAGTCAAGTACAAATTATTTCCTTCCAGAAATCACAGTCTGCTTGTCCTCAGCTGTTGTATAAAAAAAAAAGTTTAGACCAGTGTTATGTCAAATTTTCTTTGCTTTACTTTTTACCTGGAAGGGTTAAGGTTTGGGTTAGGGAAATCTGCAGAATAATTGTTTTTTTTTAAAGACTCTGGGACTTGTCCCAATCTCAAAGTGGTTTAGTTATTTTGGATTAAATTTGATGAATATTTCTGGCACTTTGTGAAACCTCTTTGTTTCTGGTAATTCTTGTTAGTTGAGTTTTGTTTCCAGTAGTTATCTAATTAGTTTGACTTTGTTTACAGGAGATTCTATTAGTTTTGCTTTGTTTCTAGAATATCTTATTAGTTTTGGTTTGTTTCTAGAATATCTTATTAGTTTTGGTTTGTTTCTAGAATATTTTATTAGTTATGCTTTGTTTCTATGATATCTTATTAGTTTTGCTTTGTTTCTATGGTATCTTATTACTTTTTCTTTGTTTCTATGGTATCTTATTAGTTTTGCCTTGTTTCTATGATATCTTATTAGCTCTGCTTGTACTTGAAATGCTTAGAGTTATATGAGCTATGCAATTCTAATGTCCATTCCCATCTAGTGGAAGTAGGCAGCTAGTGTTTTGGTTTCTCATCCATGTTGTTGATGCAGTTAGTGTTCTGGGACTTTGATGCAGTTAGTATTCTGGGATTTAGCATAGATATGGAAAACAGATATTATCCAATAATCTCATTAGTGGAATGTTTCATTGAAGGATATCTTTATTGTTTGCTTTTGTTGTCTATAACATAGACAACAGCAACAAAAAAAATAATTAATTTTTTCCATTCATTAAACCAGTCAATATATAATTGTAAACATTGGATAACTATAATTTTTAAGTTTTTGTTTTGCAAATTATATTACATGTATCTTTTATATTTTCATATGAAAAGAGATTTCCATCTTCACCTCATTTCTGGGACGGACATTTTGGCCAAAGATTTTGAGACTTTTGTTATTCATAATGATAAAGAAACATCATTCCGCATTGACCAGACCAGCTTGTTTTCAGGATTTGTAATAGGTCAGTAGTCATTAAGTAATAGTACAGAATTTGATATTCTTGTCTGCTGAATCTTGGGCATAGGACTACCTCCATTCCCTCCCTTCCCTGAACTAAATTATGATAATCTTCTAAATCAAAGTTCTTTTATTTTACAATATAATGATAAAAAGAGAGAAAAAACATAAGATTTTAGGCTGATGGGAGCGTGGTGGCTGGAGGATAAATCCCTTGGCTTTTCAACCAAGATGTCATGGGTTTGAATCTCGGTGGAGACAGGGAGTTTTAATTTTTGGGATTTTAAAGACGCCCCTGAGTCCACCCAATTTTAATGAGTAGCTGACTTTAGTTTGGGAAAGTAAATGTGGTTGGTCATTGTGCTGGCTACATGACAGCCCGCTTACAGAAACAGATGACCTTTACATAATCTGCCCTATAGATTGCAAGGTCTGAAAGGGGGACTTTTTTTCTCGCTTCATAGGTAAATAAGTAATACTAAAAGAAATTTGTGAGAAAAGAATATGCAAAATGGTTTGATGGGATGTTTTAACAGTGTGTAAATAGAACAGTAACCACAATTGACAGCTGAAAAATCTTGCGAGGTCAATTTTAAAACAAAATAAATATTGCAGGCATTATATTGTACTTGTATCTTATCTTCTTATCTTATATAATACAGACGTTACTTCAAAAAAGAAGATGATTACGTCCTACGCGTCATGCGTATCTATTTTATACTTGTATATATTATATATACACCCATTGTACTTGTATTTATATATATATATATATTTATATATACATTCCTGTTGAACTTGTATCCATAATATATCATGGGATAGACATTTTGTTTGTTTTTTTTTACAATTATTTCCCTTTCAGACTTTGTGCTCAATATCTTTATTTTAAAAACTTTATTTAATCTTTTATTTCAACATGGCTGCTTGGCTGTATAGTATGTGCTCTGGTCTATTGTCTCAATTGTCCCATGCTCTGAACCCTGCTGGAGGTCAAAACTAAGATGTAATAATTTTCAAACATAAGCCACTTTTAATTGGTTAAAGTGTTCTTTTTCAATCGCGGCTTGCCATGAGAAATGGTTCATTTATTTGCTTCTAATAGGCTTTTCAAGTTCTTGTGAAGCGTCAGATCTCAGACTTAGAGCAATTGTATCATGAAAACTTGTTTAGTTGAATATTATTATATATACAGTTTTTATTTCAATATATAAAGTCTAGTCCTTTACAACTTTACACACTCAATATAATCTTTTACAGCAAATAAAATGTAAATTCAAAATTGAACTTTGACCTTTTTGTAGAGGGAGAGTGGTCCTTAGGGGACTACGGGCACGACATGGCCTATACTGTGCCGATGTGCCTAAAACTAAAAACAAAACAAACAAACAAATCAAAATATTTTGATGAATCCTTAATTATCTAAAACATTATTTTGCTTTAATTGCTTAGGCACTCTCTGTTAAAGTGCCAACCCCTTGACTCATTTCTAACACAAAAAAATGTTTGCGTGTGTATCTTACATAGTTGTAAAATTCTTTGTAGTTTTTGAAATGTTTAATTTATTCTTTGGCAACACGCTCTCCAGATGTGGAAGTAACAGCTAATGTTGATGGGGATGGGTGGTATATACAGATAGTGGATGTCATGGATACATATGTCATAGAGGTTGGAACGTACAGGCTAGATATTAAAGAATGGGTTAAACAGGTTTAACTGGGATAAATCTGTTACTGAGATGAATTGATCTTTTATTGGCACTAGTGACATGGGGGGGGGGTAGAGTGATCAAATGTTAGTATGATAATCTCCCTTTAATCCTTGTAGAGGCTGGGTTTATTAATGATCTCTGAATACTCTTGATCTCCCCAGCCCTAAGGGGTACTCTGACGCATAGGACGTAATCATCTTCTTTATTGAAGTAGCGTCTGTATAGAAGATATCTGATTGGGAATGGAAATGTTGATAGTTGCTTAATCGGCATCCATGCTCTAGGATGCCCCACTTGCAACAGTCAGCAATATTTTTCATGGATTCTGAGTCTCCATACTGGAGACACCTCATGTGAACCAGAATGAACTTAACTGTTAATTCATAAATTAAGTTCTGTGAAAACATTATTATATGAAAAGAAGAAAATTAAAAAATTCAGCTACAATAGACATTTTGTCATCATCAAGATGTACATAGATGTCTATTTCTAAGCACTGGTTATGAGTGTGTTGTATGTCTTCTTTTCATGTGTGAATGTTGTTTGTATGTGCATCTATATCGTAAATCATAAATCTATGTTGTTGTTGTACAGTATTTACGCTGGGGTTGTCAATTGTAGTCAAAAAAAATTTGCATTTGTTTGGATCAATAAAGTTATCTTATCTTATTATCTCTCTCATGATCTCATAATCCCATTTCTGTTTTGGTAAAACACTGCTTTCATTAAGAATTTGCTTATATGTCCCCAAATCTTCTTAACTGTGTTAGCTGCTAACCATTGGATATCATTAGAAACAAGATAGTCTTTTGACAGTGTTAGCTGCTAACCATTGGATATCCTTAGAAACAAGATAGTCTTTGACTTGTATACAATGCTAGGTCAAAAAGGACACAACTAAATAATTTATTGCAAGCTGATATGAACTATTTATTTCTTCACATGAAAAAAAGCCTAAATTATTGGTTACTTTCTGATTAAAAGATGGGAGGGTGGTGGTGCATAAAGGCTTGGCTTCTGAACTGAGAGGTCCTGGGTTCAAATCTCAATGAAGAATCTGATTCTTAATTTAAGGGTTTATCATTTTAGGATGCCCCTGAATCCACCCTGAATTAAGTTATGGAAAGTAACAGCAGTTGGTCGTAGTTCTTGTCATTTGTCACCCTAGTTAACAATTGGCCATAGAAAAAGATGACCTTTTCATCATCTGCCCTCTAGATCTCAATGTCTGAAAGATGTATTTTACTTTTACTTTTTTTCTGATTAAAAAAAATATTTTTGTTATAATGAAATTGATAATAATTTTATAGCTGTAAATAATTTTCTTTTGTCTGATTCTCCAAACTAATTAAGTTATATTTTGTCTCCAATCCAATTTTTAAATATACTCTTAGCCTAGCCAGTATCTCTTAACTGACAAGGAAAACCCAAAGAATGATAGCTTCATAGCATACAGAGCTTCAGACATAGCCACTGGTGCCAGATGGTAAGTGAAGCATGTATTAAATGACATTTGTCTTGCTCTGGGCTTGTTTTAGCACCAGTTTAGCAGGCACTAGTCACAAGATCAAGAAAGTTCATTGCATTAAGTGTTATCTTTTATTGTTTTACTGCTAATCTTTTGCTTATATTTTTTGTTCATTTGAGTTACATTAAAACAAATCTTTTTTGTTTGAGTCGATTTGTGGTAATTTATTTCATAGTTGGGTTTGACCATATTTCTGATACAAAGTTACCAAAGTTGCTTTTTATTTATTTCAACCTTCATTTATAAAGATTTAAAGTGAATTGCATACAAACACTGTAGCCTGCATAATAAGACTTGTCCTTGAGTCCAAAGACTTATGTGTGCTGACTTCGACATTCCAATATATTTTAAAAGCAGATACAAACAAGCGTAGCAACAAAGCAAAACAAAAAGTACAGTGTTGTAGTCCTGATAAAGAATACAGTTTTGGTCTAAATATTTAGTAATATAAAACATAAGATCCATGTCATTTACTTTGCATCATTACAGTTCAACTAATCTTATAAATTACAGATGTGCCTTGAAAAGAAATGAAAATTAAGCCCTAGGCATATCCATGTTTTAATCTATTCATGCATGCTAATTGAAGACATAAAATCTACAAAGTCATTGGTTCCTCTAGCCAATTCAGGCAACTATTTCTTTGCTGTAAAGGCACTAAGTAGAAAGTATTACTTTTTTCTAGCAAATGGAATAAGAAACATATCTTTGTGTCTTTCTGAGTATTTTATTAAGTTGTGTTTTTGTATTTGTAAGTTATGGTTCAGTGTTTAGATATTATTGCTTTTTTTTTAATATGACCTTTTTTTTTTTTTAATCCTGTGTACTCCCAGGGGAGCATAGGGCCGCAACCACACCTCTCCACCGAACTCGGTTCTGAGCAGCTTTCTTCATCTGCTCCCATGTCATGACCTAGTGCCGTGGAAATTTGTAACTCTCTGTAGCAGGTAAAATGAGATGCTAAATAGTTGATATTTATCAATTATTGACAGTTATCACTCAAATAAATTATGATTATAAATATCTACTAGAAAAAGTTTTTAAAAATTTATGATAATCTCAAAAAACAAAATTGTTTTCTAAAACTCTCTTGTCTGATTCTCCAAACTAATAATGTTATATTTTGTTTCCAATCCAATTTTGAAATGAACTTTAACTTTCTGACGCTTCAGAGATGAATGTTTCTTAAAAGGAAACAAAATTCATTGTGGTCTAATTATTATCATTATAAAATAAGACAGGTCATAACAACATAAGGAGGCATGTTGGCTGAACAGTAAATTGGTTGTCTTCCAAACTGGGGGCCCCAAATTTGAATCCTGTTTTTAATTTTGGGATCATTGGGCGCCTGAGTCCACCCAGGTCTAATGGGTACATGACAATAGTTTGGAAAAGTAAAGGCGGTTAGTTGTTGCCTGGCCACATGACACCCTCAATAACTGTGGTCCACTAGGGGAGCTTTTTTATAACAACATAAACTATTTTCAGTTTTTAACAGTGATTATTTAATCTTATCAGTAAACTATTTGCAGTCTTTAACAATGATTATTTAATCATATAAGCAAACTATTAGCAGTCTTTAAAAATGATTATTTCATCTTTGTCAGTGGCAATGATGTGATAGGAACAGATATGTCATGGCTAGACTAGGAGTGAAGAGTATGGCTGATCAGATGGAAATGCTCAATTCAAGTAAGGAAACTCTTTGCTTGAAGACTCTTTAGAAATGAAGTTTTTTTTAGATAGTTAATAATTAGTGGGTTTATAAGATAGTTGATCTTTAGTGGGTTTATAAGATAGTTGATCTTTAGTGGGTTTATAAGATAGTTGATCTTTAGTGGGTTTATAAGATAGTTGATCTTTGGTGGGTTTATAAGATAGTTAATCTTTAGTGGGTTTATGATAGTTGATCTTTAGTGGGTTTATAAGATAGTTGATTTTTAGTGGGTATATAAGATAGTTGATCTTTAGTGAACATTTGCGACACTCACAGAAACAGATGACCTTTGCATTATCTGCTCTTTAGTATTATTGCAATATCTGAAAGGGCAACTAGGAGGTTTGTTGTTTGTTTGCCTTTTTTGAGAAAATCTAGTCTCAGTAGTGTTCCTAGAAAATATAAATATCTTTCAAAGTGCAAATTTTGACTTTATATACTTCCCTAAATTGACCTAATAAGTAGAAATTTCTCAAATTTTAAGTTTCAGAAAATGTCTTTGAAAATGTTAGCCTCTTTCTAATCTAAAGTGATAGCATCTGTCTGTGTCATGGCCAGCTATGTTTCCTGCTAAAATGATTTCTAAAAACTCATTCAAGCTTCTTGAAAATCATAGATTTTATTTTTTTTTACATTTTCTTGTGTTCATTCAGAAATAAAGATGACATCCTAGCTCAAACCTCCATCAGGACAGGGGGGGTCATGGTAGTGGGCAAGGTTCGAACTTAGAACCTTTGAGAGGACAATTTAGAGCACGTACCTCATGAACTGGCAGCTGTCCTAACCTATTCTAAAGGGGACATTCACTATGCAAGACTTATAATGCAAGTTGTTTTTTTAATATTTGATAGAAATCACAAGTCACACTTTTTGTTTCTTACTTAATCTATTCCATTTTGCATTACTAATGTTTAATATGCTTTTTTTTTTCTAAGACTACTCTCGCAGACATAAACGATCCTCAGATAAAAATACGTGCATGATTCAAGTATTTGCAGATTACAATTTCTTCAAGAAACGCTTCCGCAAAAGTCTTCCTAGTTGTTCTTCTGTTCTGGTGTGTTATTTACAAATAATTTTTTTAGGGACTTTTTTACAAATTTTAACAAGCTCAATTTTTTGTGAACACTGGGCACAAACTTGGGGCACTATGTTCCCATTGGGAGGTGCAGTGGCTGAGTGGTAAAGTGCTTGGCTTCTAAACCGGGGTCCTGGGTTCAAATCCTGTTGGAGACTTGGATTTTTAATTTTGGGATCTTCAGGCGTCCACCCAGCTCTAATGAGTACCTGACATTAGTTGGGAAAAAGTAAAGTTGGTTGGTCTTTGTGCTCTTTGACTGTAGGCCACATAAACAAATGACCATTACATCATCTGTCCTATAGACCACAAGGTCTGAATGGGGTAACTTCACTTTTACTTTTACGTCCCTCATTGATTGGTCAACAATTCTGAGTATCATGTCCCTCATTGATTTTAAACAATTCAGAGCACTATGTCCCTCATTGATTGTTCATCAATTCACTAGGTCTCTCACTTCCTCTTGGCACAAACTTTGTGTATTATGTAATAAACTCAATCTAATAAAATACTAAGAAAGACCTCACATTTATTCCATATACTAGGAGCTTGAGGTTAGAAAGACAAAGATAAAAGTATTTCAATCCATATACTAGGAGTTAGAGTCATAGATGTAAAGAGCACTTAAGCTAACTAAGATCCATAGTAACTAACCTTGAATGTCAAACATCTGCCTTACAAATAATGATGAATAAACATAACATACTATTTATGTTATATGTTATGTTTATTCGCATGCCGTGGATGTGGCAAAATATGTAGGTCACAACTGGGGCTGTGTAGCCATGGGAAATACTGCTTTCCTCACTAATCTTCAAACTTGAAGACAAGCCTTATTATTATTATGTTTATTCAAAATGTGTTTTTGCACTAGAAGCTTCAAACTCCCACCTATAAATTATAGTAATAAAATCACTTCCTTCATTTCTTGTACATTTTAATATGTCTGTAAAAACCCAGTCTTCACTTTAAAAAAAAAAACACAAATTACACTTCTGCAGTATTGCCTGCTTTTTGCTCTGCCTTGTTTGTTTCACATGTTTTGTATGTTCCTTTAGAATTTAAAATTACTAAATGCTAACCCAAACTTCTTCCTGGATAACAAGGATGGTGTGGCTGACATGGTCAAATCTGGAACCATCAAGATGATAGTACATAGCAATTAGGCAGCGCTCCATTTATTTAATGCCCATTAGCCCTAAAAAAATCTCCAGCCATTTAACAGTTAGTTGAAAAGTATCTGGCTACTCTTCAGCAAATAGGAAATGAAGGGAAAAGCTAAATGTCACTGTTTACTTGTAATCTCCTGAATGTTCAAAACTTTCACAATGGAATTGAATGGTTAATGTCTTTCTATTATTACAAAGCTTATATCAACTATGTCTGTCTGGTATGTTATTTCTTCCACACCTATTCTTGGATCAGCTTGAAACTTCCCAAAATTATTCATTGGCATAGACAAGACATTAATCAATAAGACGTAACCAATTAGTTAATTACTGATTAGTTTGTTTGATACCAGCATGGGAAAATAATACTTCAGTATTCACAGATGTGGATAAGTTTTATTGGGTTTAGCCCCCTTAAATAATTGTAATGCTATTTTTTTTCTCATGTATTCTCCGATCATGTTGATAATCTTCCCACCGCTTTCTCTGTCTACCTATTCTTCTTTTTCCTGGTACTGTTCCCTGGCGGAAGGTCTTTGCCAGTCCAGAAGATCTTGTTATATGGCCATACATTTTAAGCTTGCGTTTTTTTCACAGTAGTAAGCAGGTCATCATGGGGTCCGATTGCTGCAGTAACCCTGTCTCTAATCTCTTGGTTGGTGATGCGGTCTTTAAATGTGATGCCTAGGATCCTTCTGTAGCATCTCAATTCCATTGCTAGGATCCTCCTCTCTAGCTCTGCAGTCAGCGTCCAAGACTCACAAGCATATAGAAATGTGGCCATGACCAGGGAGCGCATCAGTCTGATTTTGGTGCCGAGGGATAAGCCTTTGTCTTTCCATATTAACTTACTATTATCTACTATTCAACTATGCTCAATCTTTTGTTCACAGAACTTGCAGCCTGTCTAGATTGACCCATAAGTTAACATATTCCATGATGTATTAACTCTATTCATGCTGTATTTAACTCTGTCAATGCTATATTCTGTATTATCCCCTTCTATTGCTTGATTTGTTTGTTCACAGAAATTTGCAGCCTATATGGGATTTAGAAAGAAAAAGTATTGTCTGTCTACATTACTCAGTGGAGATTTGTTTCCTGACAGGATTGTAGGATTGGCCATGAGCGGGACAGTTTGCAGTCGTAATGTTTCTTTGACTCACAACTTCTAGTTATAGATATAGGAAGTCTTTTACTATATAATGTCCCTGAAAGTATTGATCAGATGTGTACTTAAATCTATTTATAGAACAGAAACCTTGGGAATCCTAATCAAAATCTGATTTATGTTTCATAAATTACTTCAGATATGAAGATTATGATGCCCTAGTTAAAACCTCATACAGGATAGTTGGGATGGTTGGTGCAGGTTTTGAACTAGGGACCATCAGGAAGACAGTTTGACACAATGACCTTTCTCTTGGTTCAGAAAATGTATTTATGTTTTCATTTCTTTCATTTTATTAAAACCCTTCATTTGTTTATTTACATTAAAAGGTATGTTTTGGAATTTTGTGTTAGTCTGTAGAGTGTATGTTGTGATGGTCTAAGTGTATGTTGGGATAGTTTGGGAAGTGTTTTTTGTGTTAGTATGTGGAGTGTATGTTGTGATGGTCTGTGGAGTTATGTAGTGATGTTCTTTGTGTTGTGATGGTTTTCGGAATGTATTTAGTTATGGCCTGTGGAGTGTATTTTGTGATAGTCTTGATATGTTGTGATGGTCTGTACAGTGCATTTTTTATGGTCTTTGTATGTCATGATGTTCTGGGTGTATGTTGTGATGGTCTGTGTGTAATTTGTGATGGTATGTATGTATGTAGTTATGGTATGTGGAGTGTATGTTGTGATGGTCTGTGGGGTGTATGTTGTGATGGTCTGTCTGTATGTTTTTATGGTCTGTGAAGTGTATATTGTGATATTCTGTGTATGTTGTGATAG
>JADKLZ010062114.1:0-17956 GCA_021533235.1 Biomphalaria straminea | reverse complement strand
AAAAATAGATATTAATATTTAGTATTGTCAGACTTCACTAAAGCATTGAGTTCATCCCCTTAGACTATTTAAAACTTTCTAATTCACTTTGTCTTATCTAATGGTGATCATGGGGTACCGGTATCCACTTTGTCATCTCCATAGTCTCTGGTATGAACACTCATTGTCCTGTTGGAGGTTATCGCTAGGATGTAATCTCTATTTCTGATGGAACACATGTAGAACCAACAAAACAAACAGTAGACCTAAACTTTATTAACAGGTCATGTAAGCATTTTTTATAATTGTCAACTGTGCTCACAGAGCAATTTTAATGTTACTTTTTTAGGCTAGTGCTAAGCTGTGTACTTCATACTTCTGCCTATTATTATATGGGTTAGGGCAGTGCTGTTTCCTGTACTGTTGACCAGTGGTCTGTGTGTCAGTTTTAATTCTGTACTTGGGACTGCAAGTTTTAGGACTATTTTTTTTTTACTACATTTAAATCTACTTTCAATTTTAGTTATATATGGTACATTATTTTTCTAATTGAAACAACTGTCAAAATAATTAGCAGTTTTTTGTTTTTTTTAAAGTTTGTTTTAAAATGATGACCACTTCTAATGTTTATGTACAAGAATGTGTCCTTATGTTTTTGTATTTTTATCTGCAGTGTTTTGTAATTACTGCTTTAGTAATTGAAATTTAAAGTATCATTTTTTAAACATTTCTTCTTTATGTTTCTTGATTTCTTTTATCAAGCCCCCTTGGTCACAGAGATGGACAGGTACAAGCCACCCAGTAGTGTTACCATCTGGCAACTGCTACTTTTTTGTTAGCCCAGGCTAGACATGACCTTGGGTTCCGGCATGCTAACAAAATACCAATATTCTCTTGAATCATTCCAGTCAGCATTGAGACCGCCCCTGACCCTAATAATACATAATTACCTTGCTTTAGTTATAGAATGAAAGTTGAACAGTTAAAAAGCTTCTACAGAATTCACTCGGAGGTGTGGTGACTGAGGGGCAAAGTACTTGCCTTCCAAACATGGGTCCTGGGTTTGAAGACTGGGATTTTTAATTTTAGGACTATTAGGCACGTTTGAGTTCACCTGGCTCTAATGGGTTCCTGACATTCATTAGGAAAAAATAAAGACTGTAGGTCATTGTGCTGATCACCTGACACACTCATTGACCACAGAAACAGATGAGATTTATATCATCTGCCCTACAGATCACAAAGTTTGAAAAGGCAAATGTTCTTTTTTTTTTGGCTTTATACAATCCACATGAATATATCTTTTAACATTTTGCTCTACATTAAATAGCTTCTCCCATTTTTTGTTTATCATTAACTTTGTCTTTCTTTTTGATAATGATTGAATATTGAGGTCAAATTAGATTACTAAGAGTTTGTAGAGGGTAATCACTGTCTAAATCTTAATAGCGCTAACTGTCATATCTTTTTGGTAATTTTCTATTTCATCGCTGATTAAAAATCCTCATGTTCGTTGAAGTAATTGCTGTACATTTCAAGGAGAATTGAGGCCATCACAATGACCTGCTGCAGTTACTTCCCTTTACCATTAACTTTCTATTAGGACAAAGTTAAGATTTAATTTCTCTACATAAAGCTGCAGTCATCTAGCACTACAATATAGACTATTCATCATATTTAAATATGTGTAAACTTGGTTCCATAAAGTTGGTACCGGTAGATATAAAATGGTTCCAATGGAATATATTTCTGATTACCAGTCCAACTCCTGGCCTTCACATAGGGCTCAGATAATGGGTCCTGCAGAACTGTTTTTATTAATAGGAGAATGGGCAATTGTGAGTGACAAGCAAGCAGGAGGGACTTGTTAGCCTTGGCTGGCTGCCCACATAAGAGAAGGAAAGCCTCTGTAGCCATACAGCTATAACAAACATAGGGAAGCCTTTGAGGAAAAATCATGAGGTAACCTTTGAGTTTGCAGCATACAGTGCAACTTCTGGGAAATGAGATGATCCATCGCAGCTTCGTGACTGAAGGAGGCCATAGAATCAGAGATTTGCAGATAGTTTAGACAGAAACTTGCTCAAAAACGAATATTGTTACAAAGCAGCTAAACAAACCTGCTTGTAAGAATTTTTTATTGACATGAAAAAGCACAATTGAAACTACTAGAATTTAAAAAACAACTAGATCTTAGGATTGCTAAGGGTTGGGGGTTAAAAGCAGCAATTGTTTTTTTTTTAGTACCAGTACCTGGTAACTATGTCAATCAACCCAGTGGACTAGGATAAGTTACATCCATACAGCTTTTGAAGAATAAAATCATATCAGACTTTGAGTGGGGAGACTAATACTCTCTAGCCAATGCAGTGGACTGAAACCCAGCTGTAGTTCTCCCAAGATCTGTGGACTAAAACCCAGCTGTAGTTCTCCCAAGATCTGTTGAGATAAACATCAGCAAGTCTGGAGTAGCAAAAGTTAATGAGGCATGGTTTCTTCTTTCTACTTGCACTGGGGCACAGTGAGTTTCAAATTTGGCCTGCAAACTGCATGAAATCAGGGGCGGACTAGCTATATGGGCATTCGGGCAAATGCCCGGTGGGCCGGTAACCAAATCTGCCTTTAGGGCCACATAGATGCCACTATGTATTAAATTGTTAAAGGTTTTTAAATATTCTCTTATAAAGGGTTATCTATGCGTCGTGTTCAAAAAAATCTCTATACAATGAAATCTAACTAATTTTCTGAAATAATGTAATAGCCTACATCCGTAGACAGTGTTACTAGATCTAGTAGGATTTATCATTTTAGTGGCTACACACTTAAAGAAAAACAATTTAAGGCCTATACTTCCCATCAGATCTTTCTGTATGCGTTAGCGATGCTCTAACTAAACAAAATGATTTTGTAGACAAGTAGGCCTTGAATTGGATGCCAAAAGTATAATATGCAATTTATGGGCCTGGTTGTGTAGAAATGCCTGGGCCTATTTTGACACCCAGTCCACCCCTGCATGAAATGCAATATATCTGGGATAAACCACTGTCAAGGGAGCTGGAGTTCAAAGCCTGATTTGTTTTTGCTGAGCAAAGAAATAGCAGAAATACCATTTCCCCATATGAGGCAATACAAAAGTAATTTAAAAAAAAAAAGATTTAGCACAGACCAGTAACAACAAAAAAAAGGCCACTTTATTACATAAATATTAAAACGAGTCCATCAAATCATTATAGAAGGTGTAGGCCTAAAACTTATGTCAAGTTAACAATCAACTTTTTTTTTGGAATGTCACAATAAAACTAAAACTCTGCTGCGTAAATAAATGTTTAGTTCAAAACTAAGGTAAATTGGTAGTCCTGATACTACTTTTAGATAGAATAACAAAAACCTTTTCCATTCAGACATTTGATTTTAAAAGGGAGACAATTCCATTAGAATTTACACTTCATAGAAATTCAAAAAATTATCATGACAATGCCTCTACTGTATAAAGATACAGAGGGATAAAACTAAATATCAGTTGTTATTAAAATTTTAAAACATGTACATTTAACACAGCGGTTCTCAACCTTTTATGCTCGGTGACCATTTTTACAATCCCCACTCTGCCGCGACCCCCCCCCCCGGCACACACCCAATAAAAGAATAGACAAAAACAATCCATTTCTTTGATGGTCTTTGGTGACCACTGGAAAATTGTCAATTGACCCCCAAGGGGGTCGCGATCCACAGGTTGAGAACCACTGATTTAACACATTAGCATTTTCTGTTCCAAAACTATCCAAATATCCAAAGATATTATTCATTTAGTCAAAACCATATTGTTAAAGCTAATCCACGTGCTTATCTATTGGTTCAAATAGCATAAAATTTGACCTAGATTCTGAGACATGAACAATGTAGGTGACTAAAAAAAATCTGTATAACATTAATCTCAATCTTTCATCACTAAATGAATGCAAATCTTTCTTGACAAGTCAGCCATGGATTTCAAACATCCCTCACAGCTTCTGTAGTTGAATAATTCCCAGTAAAAAAACAAGCTGCTTAGAATAATATCTGTTGTGCTTGACCATCACTTGGGTCCATAAAGACTTTATAAAAAAAAAAGAATAAAACAGAAATGACAGGCAATGTGCCATACAAGACAATGACACTTTCTCACTTTTTAATCTACAAACATTACAGATAGTAGAAAAACAACACTTGATTTATTTCCAAAACAGCTGCCAAATTTATTTTTTTTAAATATCATTTATTTTCATTGCATTCTACTTATCTTATAATCATGAATATCTTTAATTCTGTTACCATCATTGATGCTTGTACAGGACATACTTAGAGAGTTGTCAGTAACATAATATTAGGCTATATAAATATTCAGTCTTTGTGAGCCTTGGTACAGCAGGCATATCCAAACACAAGTGAGTAGCCTACTTCTGTAAGGTACTTGTGTAGTCAAGGAAGATCTCATATTTGTAAACAGCCCAACACTTTAGGCTCCTTAGCTGATAAATCTTTTGGACATTCAAGAAAATGGTTATTATAATTAACACTAACCCTAAAACATAGCATTTAACGCATCACAAAAATGGTGCTGAAGTAAAAACTCTTAAAAAATAAAAAAGGTCTAAACAATCCTCAATTTATTGGCTGTCAACACAACATTCTTGACCAAGTCTTGAGGCAATAATTGAATTTCTTATTCCCAATATATTCTTGATCTATTAACATTTACTCACATTACTAAAGCCGTATTGAAGAATATCAGGATTTACACACACACACATTTTTATGGCCAAAAAATGCATGGAAACAAAGACTAGAAGGACAAGATAAGTTTCAATTTGAACTATGGGAATCACATTATTTTATTTCTATCTGAAGAACATGAACAAAAGTACTATGACTCTCCTCCCTCATTTGTACATAGACAGCATTGGAAACCTGAGGTTAAAGTACTTGTGTCTTTATTAGAACTACATGCAAATGTATGCATTTTAAATCAGCACTATAAAAAAAGACTCATGCATCAAACTTCATGAAGCTGTTTCTAAACAAAACTACCGGTACAAGAATATTTTCCCACCTACTGAATACAGAAAGCCTGAAAGCTGGATGTTTCTCACTCAAACATGTTTACACTGCATTGGTAAGTAATGGTAAGATAATGTTAGCGATGATTTTTGTTGGGAAACGTTTTGGGGAAAGTTTGATGTGTATGTGTTGGGGGGGGGGGTGACACACACCGACCCTAGTGACGTCACAGAGCGCAATAAACCATTTATCACAAAAACAAAAAACATAACCTGAAAAATACCGCAAATAAAATGTTTATTCTAGTATAAAGTACTTTTTCTAACAAATGCCTTCAGGTCATTTGAGTAGGCCATATAGACCTAAAACGGTTTGCTTGAATCAGCCAGGGTTAGGGTTAGTGTCACCATACGAGATCTAGATCTAGGTTTAGTGGTTAGATATGACAATTATCTGGCTAATAAGCTTTGTCTTACGAAGCGCTACTTTTGGTGTATGAAAAAAATAAAAAAAAATAAATTTCTAGACTTTATAGCCATAGAATCTAATCTAGATTACCATTTTTGATTTGTAGAATCTAGATCTATATAATCTAGATCAACAGTAATTATATCTAGATGTAGACCTACTCTAGATTTAAGTTATCTAGTGAGATTTGGTGTCAAAGAAAAATGCGAAAATTAATAACGCTGTGTTGTTTATTTAGAGTACTCGTCTCAATCAATTTCAATGGTAAAATTAAAATACGTTTGTCTTCGTACACTCTAGATCTAGAATTATAGTCAATCTAAATCTACCCTAGATTCTTAGTGATTATATTAATAAATATTTAGATCTAGAATATTCAATATATTTTTGAATAAATAAGCTTCTATTCCTAGCCCTAGCCGGCGCCTAGCACTCTTTTCACTCTAGCAGTGCCAGTACAGCAGTAGGCTATGAGTATGAGTAGCACTTCCTCAAAGTTTCTCGTTGGGTGCAAAGACATCCGCTTTTATCAGTAGCAGACGCCTTCGCTGGCTTGTCCCCTTTCATAGAAATAGAATGAATGCCAAAAGTTGGCAAATACATTTTGTATGGCGATCAAACAGAAGGCACTAGAGCCGCTGGCCGCCCACTTTTAAGGTATTAAGATGTATACAAACATGAGATGAAGCTCTTCAAAATCAATACTACTAGATCTATGTAGACACCTAGAACGAGCAGCTGGAAAAAAATGGCACTGGATAGGTCCACATGGAGAGAGAGCTTAAATGAAGGGTCTTGGATTGCAGTAGTAGAAAGAAGGTTGAAAGTGCAACTGCACCTGGTGATTACATATGGCATGATATGCCCAACCTGTGACCACAACTGTGCATCAAGGATTGGCCTCTTAAGTCACACAAGACGTTGCAAAAAGAAAAGATGATCTCTCAAGATGTAAAATGCCACAGAGAGTTGTCTTGAGATATAATAAGCATGTAAAAAGTAGCATTGGATATAGAATATTATTTGTACATCCTTCTTGAGGCCATAATGTTTTAGGAAGGGTTATATTGTACAAATCTGCTAAGAAGTGTACATTTTCTCAATTAATTGAACAAATTAAGTTTCATTAATGTTTGTATGAAGTACATAGATGAGCTTCTTTCATCTGGACCCAAATTGTTCATATTGTTGTAAATATATATTGAAATCATCTCTAACTGTAGATCTATATACTGGACCTAGTCCCAACTATTCAGCTGGAAGAAGTCATGAGTGACTCAGGTTGTCAAAGCTGATAACTAAAGATGCTTTCATGATAAATAAAAGACAAAAGAGTGGGCATACACCCTCCAATCCCCATATAAAATATTCAATTTAATCTAAGTTTAAAAAACAAAATTGATGAAATTGTAAAGCAATTAATAAAAGATTTGACTTCTGTTTTATATGCAGTGCATTGTATAGCCAACCTGAAGCATTATGAAACTTTTAGTGAGATTGGCATAGTTACAAAAGTGAAAAGATCATACAATGATGTGCCCAGGTTAATAAAAAAAAATCAAGTTCAACATTTTTAACAGGTAATTTAACAAAAAATTAAATTAATATTTATGTAAATTTTAATATGCTCAGGTTTTAGCTTTGTTGCAAGTCTACCTGTTGATTCTTCTTCTTCTAGCCAGCTTTTTGCTTTGAGCTCTTTTGCAGACTGTTCCAAGGAAAAATAGTGTGCTGAGATCCTCAGTTGTTCAGCACTGCCATACAGGGTGTTAGTTATGTTGGGCTTTATTAGTAGTAGGGGCATTCAAAGTGGATATGTGGTTTACAGTATCATAAGGATGGGCACAGTAACTACAAAGGGGGAATTGTGTGGAATTTATTTTGTTAAGATGGTAATTTAACAGAGGTTGGAAGATTATAGATTACTCTTTGCTGGGGAGGAAGTTAATACTGATCTGTTGGTAAGACTGTAGATCAATAAATGTATAGACCTAGATGCCTAAAATAGCCATTTAGGAAAGGCATTAAACAGTCATGCCATCTCTTCTGATCTCTTGGTTTGGTTCAAGAGCATTAAATAAAAGTATTTGAAGACAAATTCTTAGATCACAGTTTTTGAGCAAGACTCGTGTAGCTGTGAAAATGTTATGGTTCACCATACTTATCTTAACACAACAATTGTATAAATGGGGCTAATTCAATTTACACCATAACATTAGTCAAGTACAAATTATTTCCTTCCAGAAATCACAGTCTGCTTGTCCTCAGCTGTTGTATAAAAAAAAAAGTTTAGACCAGTGTTATGTCAAATTTTCTTTGCTTTACTTTTTACCTGGAAGGGTTAAGGTTTGGGTTAGGGAAATCTGCAGAATAATTGTTTTTTTTTAAAGACTCTGGGACTTGTCCCAATCTCAAAGTGGTTTAGTTATTTTGGATTAAATTTGATGAATATTTCTGGCACTTTGTGAAACCTCTTTGTTTCTGGTAATTCTTGTTAGTTGAGTTTTGTTTCCAGTAGTTATCTAATTAGTTTGACTTTGTTTACAGGAGATTCTATTAGTTTTGCTTTGTTTCTAGAATATCTTATTAGTTTTGGTTTGTTTCTAGAATATCTTATTAGTTTTGGTTTGTTTCTAGAATATTTTATTAGTTATGCTTTGTTTCTATGATATCTTATTAGTTTTGCTTTGTTTCTATGGTATCTTATTACTTTTTCTTTGTTTCTATGGTATCTTATTAGTTTTGCCTTGTTTCTATGATATCTTATTAGCTCTTCTTGTACTTGAAATGCTTAGAGTTATATGAGCTATGCAATTCTAATGTCCATTCCCATCTAGTGGAAGTAGGCAGCTAGTGTTTTGGTTTCTCATCCATGTTGTTGATGCAGTTAGTGTTCTGGGACTTTGATGCAGTTAGTATTCTGGGATTTAGCATAGATATGGAAAACAGATATTATCCAATAATCTCATTAGTGGAATGTTTCATTGAAGGATATCTTTATTGTTTGCTTTTGTTGTCTATAACATAGACAACAGCAACAAAAAAAGTAATTAAATTTTTCCATTCATTAAACCAGTCAATATATAATTGTAAACATTGGATAACTATAATTTTTAAGTTTTTTTTTGCAAATTATATTACATGTATCTTTTATATTTTCATATGAAAAGAGATTTTCATCTTCACCTCATTTCTGGAATGGACATTTTGGCCAAAGATTTTGAGACTTTTGTTATTCATTATGATAAAGAAACATCATTCCGCATTGACCAGACCAGCTTGTTTTCAGGATTTGTAGTAGGTTAGTAGTCATTAAGTAATAGTACAGAATTTGATATTCTTGTCTGCTGAATCTTGGGCATAGGACTACCTCCATTCCCTCCCTTCCCTTAACTAAATTATGATAATCTTCTAAATCAAAGTTCTTTTATTTTACAATATAATGATAAAAAGAGAGAAAAACATAAGATTTTAGGCTGATGGGAGCGTGGTGGCTGGAGGATAAATCCCTTGGCTTTTCAACCAAGATGTCATGGGTTTGAATCTCGGTGGAGACAGGGAGTTTTAATTTTTGGGATTTTAAAGACGCCCCTGAGTCCACCCAATTTTAATGAGTAGCTGACTTTAGTTTGGGAAAGTAAATGTGGTTGGTCATTGTGCTGGCTACATGACAGCCCGCTTACAGAAACAGATGACCTTTACATAATCTGCCCTATAGATTGCAAGGTCTGAAAGGGGGACTTTTTTTCTCGCTTCATAGGTAAATAAGTAATACTAAAAGAAATTTGTGAGAAAAGAATATGCAAAATGGTTTGATGGGATGTTTTAACAGTGTGTAAATAGAACAGTAACCACAATTGACAGCTGAAAAATCTTGCGAGGTCAATTTTAAAACAAAATAAATATTGCAGGCATTATATTGTACTTGTATCTTATCTTCTTATCTTATATAATACAGACGTTACTTCAAAAAAGAAGATGATTACGTCCTACGCGTCATGCGTATCTATTTTATACTTGTATATATTATATATACACCCATTGTACTTGTATTTATATATATATATATATTTATATATACATTCCTGTTGAACTTGTATCCATAATATATCATGGGATAGACATTTTGTTTGTTTTTTTTTACAATTATTTCCCTTTCAGACTTTGTGCTCAATATCTTTATTTTAAAAACTTTATTTAATCTTTTATTTCAACATGGCTGCTTGGCTGTATAGTATGTGCTCTGCTCTATTGTCTCAATTGTCCCATGCTCTGAACCCTGCTGGAGGTCAAAACTAAGATGTAATAATTTTCAAACATAAGCCACTTTTAATTGGTTAAAGTGTTCTTTTTCAATCGCGGCTTGCCATGAGAAATGGTTCATTTATTTGCTTCTAATAGGCTTTTCAAGTTCTTGTGAAGCGTCAGATCTCAGACTTAGAGCAATTGTATCATGAAAACTTGTTTAGTTGAATATTATTATATATACAGTTTTTATTTCAATATATAAAGTCTAGTCCTTTACAACTTTACACACTCAATATAATCTTTTACAGCAAATAAAATGTAAATTCAAAATTGAACTTTGACCTTTTTGTAGAGGGAGAGTGGTCCTTAGGGGACTACGGGCACGACATGGCCTATACTGTGCCGATGTGCCTAAAACTAAAAACAAATAAACAAACAAATCAAAATATTTTGATGAATCCTTAATTATCTAAAACATTATTTTGCTTTAATTGCTTAGGCACTCTCTGTTAAAGTGCCAACCCCTTGACTCATTTGTAACACAAAAAAATGTTTGCGTGTGTATCTTACATAGTTGTAAAATTCTTTGTAGTTTTTGAAATGTTTAATTTATTCTTTGGCAACACGCTCTCCAGATGTGGAAGTAACAGCTAATGTTGATGGGGATGGGTGGTATATACAGATAGTGGATGTCATGGATACATATGTCATAGAGGTTGGAACGTACAGGCTAGATATTAAAGAATGGGTTAAACAGGTTTAACTGGGATAAATCTGTTACTGAGATGAATTGATCTTTTATTGGCACTAGTGACATGGGGGGGGGGGTAGAGTGATCAAATGTTAGTATGATAATCTCCCTTTAATCCTTGTAGAGGCTGGGTTTATTAATGATCTCTGAATACTCTTGATCTCCCCAGCCCTAAGGGGTACTCTGACGCATAGGACGTAATCATCTTCTTTATTGAAGTAGCGTCTGTATAGAAGATATCTGATTGGGAATGGAAATGTTGATAGTTGCTTAATCGGCATCCATGCTCTAGGATGCCCCACTTGCAACAGTCAGCAATATTTTTCATGGATTCTGAGTCTCCATACTGGAGACACCTCATGTGAACCAGAATTAACTTAACTGTTAATTCATAAATCAAGTTCTGTGAAAACATTATAATATGAAAAGAAGAAAATTAAAAAATTCAGCTACAATAGACATTTTGTCATCATCAAGATGTACATAGATGTCTATTTCTAAGCACTGGTTATGAGTGTGTTGTATGTCTTCTTTTCATGTGTGAATGTTGTTTGTATGTGCATCTATATCGTAAATCGTAAATCTATGTTGTTGTTGTACAGTATTTACGCTGGGGTTGTCAATTGTAGTCAAAAAAAATTTGCATTTGTTTGGATCAATAAAGTTATCTTATCTTATCTTATTATCTCTCTCATGATCTCATAATCCCATTTCTGTTTTGGTAAAACACTGCTTTCATTAAGAATTTGCTTATATGTCCCCAAATCTTCTTAACAGTGTTAGCTGCTAACCATTGGATATCATTAGAAACAAGATAGTCTTTTGACAGTGTTAGCTGCTAACCATTGGATATCCTTAGAAACAAGATAGTCTTTGACTTGTATACAATGCTAGGTCAAAAAGGACACAACTAAATAATTTATTGCAAGCTGATATGAACTATTTATTTCTTCACATGAAAAAAAGCCTAAATTATTGGTTACTTTCTGATTAAAAGATGGGAGGGTGGTGGTGCATAAAGGCTTGGCTTCTGAACTGAGAGGTCCTGGGTTCAAATCTCAATGAAGAATCTGATTCTTAATTTAAGGGTTTATCATTTTAGGATGCCCCTGAATCCACCCTGAATTAAGTTATGGAAAGTAACAGCAGTTGGTCGTAGTTCTTGTCATTTGTCACCCTAGTTAACAATTGGCCATAGAAAAAGATGACCTTTTCATCATCTGCCCTCTAGATCTCAATGTCTGAAAGATGTATTTTACTTTTACTTTTTTTCTGATTAAAAAAAATATTTTTGTTATAATGAAATTGATAATAATTTTATAGCTGTAAATAATTTTCTTTTGTCTGATTCTCCAAACTAATTAAGTTATATTTTGTCTCCAATCCAATTTTTAAATATACTCTTAGCCTAGCCAGTATCTCTTAACTGACAAGGAAAACCCAAAGAATGATAGCTTCATAGCATACAGAGCTTCAGACATAGCCACTGGTGCCAGATGGTAAGTGAAGCATGTATTAAATGACATTTGTCTTGCTCTGGGCTTGTTTTAGCACCAGTTTAGCAGGCACTAGTCACAAGATCAAGAAAGTTCATTGCATTAAGTGTTATCTTTTATTGTTGTTTTACTGCTAATCTTTTGCTTATATTTTTTGTTCATTTGAGTTACATTAAAACAAATCTTTTTTGTTTGAGTCGATTTGTGGTAATTGATTTCATAGTTGGGTTTGACCATATTTCTGATACAAAGTTACCAAAGTTGCTTTTTATTTATTTCAACCTTCATTTATAAAGATTTGAAGTGAATTGCATACAAACACTGTAGCCTGCATAATAAGGCTTGTCCTTGAGTCCAAAGACTTATGTGTGCTGACTTCGACATTCCAATATATTTTAAAAGCAGATACAAACAAGGGTAGCAACAAAGCAAAACAAAAAGTACAGTGTTGTAGTCCTGATAAAGAATACAGTTTTGGTCTAAATATTTAGTAATATAAAACATAAGATCCATGTCATTTACTTTGCATCATTACAGTTCAACTAATCTTATAAATTACAGATGTGCCTTGAAAAGAAATGAAAATTAAGCCCTAGGCATATCCATGTTTTAATCTATTCATGCATGCTAATTGAAGACATAAAATCTACAAAGTCATTGGTTCCTCTAGCCAATTCAGGCAACTATTTCTTTGCTGTAAAGGCACTAAGTAGAAAGTATTACTTTTTTCTAGCAAATGGAATAAGAAACATATCTTTGTGTCTTTCTGAGTATTTTATTAAGTTGTGTTTTTGTATTTGTAAGTTATGGTTCAGTGTTTAGATATTATTGCTACTTTTTTTTTAATATGACCTTTTTTTTTTTTAATCCTGTGTACTCCCAGGGGAGCATAGGGCCGCAACCACACCTCTCCACCGAACTCGGTTCTGAGCAGCTTTCTTCATCTGCTCCCATGTCATGACCTAGTGCCGTGGAAATTTGTAACTCTCTGTAGCAGGTAAAATGAGATGCTAAATAGTTGATATTTATCAATTATTGACAGTTATCACTCAAATAAATTATGATTATAAATATCTACTAGAAAAAGTTTTTAAAAATTTATGATAATCTCAAAAAACAAAATTGTTTTCTAAAACTCTCTTGTCTGATTCTCCAAACTAATAATGTTATATTTTGTTTCCAATCCAATTTTGAAATGAACTTTAACTTTCTGACCCTTCAGAGATGAATGTTTCTTAAAAGGAAACAAAATTCATTGTGGTCTAATTATTATCATTATAAAATAAGACAGGTCATAACAACATAAGGAGGCATGTTGGCTGAACAGTAAATTGGTTGTCTTCCAAACTGGGGGCCCCAAATTTGAATCCTGTTTTTAATTTTGGGATCATTGGGCGCCTGAGTCCACCCAGGTCTAATGGGTACCTGACAATAGTTTGGAAAAGTAAAGGCGGTTAGTTGTTGCCTGGCCACATGACACCCTCAATAACTGTGGTCCACTAGGGGAGCTTTTTTATAACAACATAAACTATTTTCAGTTTTTAACAGTGATTATTTAATCTTATCAGTAAACTATTTGCAGTCTTTAACAATGATTATTTAATCATATCAGCAAACTATTAGCAGTCTTTAAAAATGATTATTTCATCTTTGTCAGTGGCAATGATGTGATAGGAACAGATATGTCATGGCTAGACTAGGAGTGAAGAGTATGGCTGATCAGATGGAAATGCTCAATTCAAGTAAGGAAACTCTTTGCTTGAAGACTCTTTAGAAATGAAGTTTTTTTTAGATAGTTAATAATTAGTGGGTTTATAAGATAGTTGATCTTTAGTGGGTTTATAAGATAGTTGATCTTTAGTGGGTTTATAAGATAGTTGATCTTTAGTCGGTTTATAAGATAGTTGATCTTTAGTGGGTTTATAAGATAGTTGATCTTTAGTGGGTTTATAAGATAGTTGATCTTTAGTGGGTTTATGATAGTTGATCTTTAGTGGGTTTATAAGATAGTTGATTTTTAGTGGGTATATAAGATAGTTGATCTTTAGTGAACATTTGCGACACTCACAGAAACAGATGACCTTTGCATTATCTGCTCTTTAGTATTATTGCAATATCTGAAAGGGCAACTAGGAGGTTTGTTGTTTGTTTGCCTTTTTTGAGAAAATCTAGTCTCAGTAGTGTTCCTAGAAAATATAAATATCTTTCAAAGTGCAAATTTTGACTTTATATACTTCCCTAAATTGACCTAATAAGTAGAAATTTCTCAAATTTTAAGTTTCAGAAAATGTCTTTGAAAATGTTAGCCTCTTTCTAATCTAAAGTGATAGCATCTGTCTGTGTCATGGCCAGCTATGTTTCCTGCTAAAATGATTTCTAAAAACTCATTCAAGCTTCTTGAAAATCATAGATTTTTTTTTTTTTTTACATTTTCTTGTGTTCATTCAGAAATAAAGATGACATCCTAGCTCAAACCTCCATCAGGACAGGGGGGGGTCATGGTAGTGGGCAAGGTTCGAACTTAGAACCTTTGAGAGGACAATTTAGAGCACGTACCTCATGACCTGGCAGCTGTCCTAACCTATTCTAAAGGGGACATTCACTATGCAAGACTTATAATGCAAGTTGTTTTTTAATATTTGATAGAAATCACAAGTCACACTTTTTGTTTCTTACTTAATCTATTCCATTTTGCATTACTAATGTTTAATATGCTTTTTTTTTTCTAAGACTACTCTCGCAGACACAAACGATCCTCAGATAAAAATACGTGCATGATTCAAGTATTTGCAGATTACAATTTCTTCAAGAAACGCTTCCGCAAAAGTCTTCCTAGTTGTTCTTCTGTTCTGGTGTGTTATTTACAAATAATTTTTTTAAGGACTTTTTACAAATTTTAACAAGCTCAATTTTTTGTGAACACTGGGCACAAACTTGGGGCACTATGTTCCCATTGGGAGGTGCAGTGGCTGAGTGGTAAAGTGCTTGGCTTCTAAACCGGGGTCCTGGGTTCAAATCCTGTTGGAGACTTGGATTTTTAATTTTGGGATCTTCAGGCGTCCACCCAGCTCTAATGAGTACCTGACATTAGTTGGGAAAAAGTAAAGTTGGTTGGTCTTTGTGCTCTTTGACTGTAGGCCACATAAACAAATGACCATTACATCATCTGTCCTATAGACCACAAGGTCTGAATGGGGTAACTTCACTTTTACTTTTACTCATTGATTGGTCAACAATTCTGAGTATCATGTCCCTCATTGATTTTAAACAATTCAGAGCACTATGTCCCTCATTGATTGTTCATCAATTCACTAGGTCTCTCACTTCCTCTTGGCACAAACTTTGTGTATTATGTAATAAACTCAATCTAATAAAATACTAAGAAAGACCTCACATTTATTCCATATACTAGGAGCTTGAGGTTAGAAAGACAAAGATAAAGGTATTTCAATCCATATACTAGGAGTTAGAGTCATAGATGTAAAGAGCACTTAAGCTAACTAAGATCCATAGTAACTAACCTTGAATGTCAAACATCTGCCTTACAAATAATGATGAATAAACATAACATACTATTTATGTTATATGTTATGTTTATTCGCATGCCGTGGATGTGGCAAAATATGTAGGTCACAACTGGGGCTGTGTAGCCATGGGAAATACTGCTTTCCTCACTAATCTTCAAACTTGAAGACAAGCCTTATTATTATTATGTTTATTCAAAATGTGTTTTTGCACTAGAAGCTTCAAACTCCCACCTATAAATTATAGTAATAAAATCACTTCCTTCATTTCTTGCACATTTTAATATGTCTGTAAAAACCCAGTCTTCACTTTAAAAAAAAAAACACAAATTACACTTCTGCAGTATTGCCTGCTTTTTGCTCTGCCTTGTTTGTTTCACATGTTTTGTATGTTCCTTTAGAATTTAAAATTACTAAATGCTAACCCAAACTTCTTCCTGGATAACAAGGATGGTGTGGCTGACATGGTCAAATCTGGAACCATCAAGATGATAGTACATAGCAATTAGGCAGCGCTCCATTTATTTAATGCCCATTAGCCCTAAAAAAATCTCCAGCCATTTAACAGTTAGTTGAAAAGTATCTGGCTACTCTTCAGCCAATAGGAAATGAAGGGAAAAGCTAAATGTCACTGTTTACTTGTAATCTCCTGAATGTTCAAAACTTTCACAATGGAATTGAATGGTTAATGTCTTTCTATTATTACAAAGCTTATATCAACTCTGTCTGTCTGGTATGTTATTTCTTCCACACCTATTCTTGGATCAGCTTGAAACTTCCCAAAATTATTCATTGGCATAGACAAGACATTAATCAATAAGACGTAACCAATTAGTTAATTACTGATTAGTTTGTTTGATACCAGCATGGGAAAATAATACTTCAGTATTCACAGATGTGGATAAGTTTTATTGGGTTTAGCCCCCTTAAATAATTGTAATGCTATTTTTTTTCTCATGTATTCTCCGATCATGTTGATAATCTTCCCACCGCTTTCTCTGTCTACCTATTCTTCTTTTTCCTGGTACTGTTCCCTGGCGGAAGGTCTTTGCCAGTCCAGAAGATCTTGTTATATGGCCATACATTTTAAGCTTGCGTTTTTTTCACAGTAGTAAGCAGGTCATCATGGGGTCCGATTGCTGCAGTAACCCTGTCTCTAATCTCTTGGTTGGTGATGCGGTCTTTAAATGTGATGCCTAGGATCCTTCTGTAGCATCTCAATTCCATTGCTAGGATCCTCCTCTCTAGCTCTGCAGTCAGCGTCCAAGACTCACAAGCATATAGAAATGTGGTCATGACCAGGAAGCGCATCAGTCTGATTTTGGTGCAGAGAGCTAAGCCTTTGTCTTTCCATATTAACTTACTATTATCTACTATTCAACTATGCTCAATCTTTTGTTCACAGAACTTGCAGCCTGTCTAGATTGACCCATAAGTTAACATATTCCATGATGTATTAACTCTATTCATGCTGTATTTAACTCTGTCAATGCTATATTCTGTATTATCCCCTTCTATTGCTTGATTTGTTTGTTCACAGAAATTTGCAGCCTATATGGGATTTAGAAAGAAAAAGTATTGTCTGTCTACATTACTCAGTGGAGATTTGTTTCCTGACAGGATTGTAGGATTGGCCATGAGCGGGACAGTTTGCAGTCGTAATGTTTCTTTGACTCACAACTTCTAGTTATAGATATAGGAAGTCTTTTACTATATAATGTCCCTGAAAGTATTGATCAGATGTGTACTTAAATCTATTTATAGAACAGAAACCTTGGGAATCCTAATCAAAATCTGATTTATGTTTCATAAATTACTTCAGATATGAAGATTATGATGCCCTAGTTAAAACCTCATACAGGATAGTTGGGATGGTTGGTGCAGGTTTTGAACTAGGGACCATCAGGAAGACAGTTTGACACAATGACCTTTCTCTTGGTTCAGAAAATGTATTTATGTTTTCATTTCTTTCATTTTATTAAAACCCTTCATTTGTTTATTTACATTAAAAGGTATGTTTTGGAATTTTGTGTTAGTCTGTAGAGTGTATGTTGTGATGGTCTAAGTGTATGTTGGGATAGTTTGGGAAGTGTTTTTTGTGTTAGTATGTGGAGTGTATGTTGTGATGGTCTGTGGAGTTATGTAGTGATGTTCTTTGTGTTGTGATGGTTTTCGGAATGTATTTAGTTATGGCCTGTGGAGTGTATTTTGTGATAGTCTTGATATGTTGTGATGGTCTGTACAGTGCATTTTTTATGGTCTTTGTATGTCATGATGTTCTGGGTGTATGTTGTGATGGTCTGTGTGTAATTTGTGATGGTATGTATGTATGTAGTTATGGTATGTGGAGTGTATGTTGTGATGGTCTGTGGGGTGTATGTTGTGATGGTCTGTCTGTATGTTTTTATGGTCTGTGAAGTGTATATTGTGATATTCTGTGTATGTTGTGATAG
>JADKLZ010062113.1:0-22838 GCA_021533235.1 Biomphalaria straminea | reverse complement strand
TATAATGACTCAATTGTAGGCCACCTTAGCAGATGCACACCAGTTCATGAATTGACAATGATAATAATTTGCGATGTGTGTCATGTACATTGATTAGGTGTATTCTAATAATAACAAGTTATCACTAAACATTATTTATATTTTATATCCATGGAGAAATACGTTATTAAGAATGAAACTGCGAAAGCGATAAATGAAAAGCAGGGAACCAAACGAAGGTACAAAGAAGATTACATCGGATATGGTTTCTTATCTTCGGGACCTGAAGATTCTCCATTGCCAATCTGTCTGATCTGCAATGCAACTCTATCAAATGAGGCGCTTGTTCCAAGCAAATTGAAGAGACACTTGGAAACAAATCATCCAGCTGTAAAAGCCCAACCGAAGGAATACTTCGAAAACATCAAGGCTCAACAAAATAAACAAGCTAGGAAACTTACAAATTACCTAAAGCTGCCAGAAAAGGGATTGATTGCAAGTTATAAGGTTGCTCAGTTATTAGCAAAACGCAAGAAAGCACACACAGAGGCTGAATCTGTCATTGTACCAGCTTTAGCAATAGTTGTTTAAACAATCCTAGGACCTGATGCCGCCGAAAAAGTTAAACAAGTTCCTTTGTCAAATGATACTATCTCACGCAGAATAAAAGACTTATCGTCAGATTTACAAGATCAAAGCTGCGAACACTTCAACGTGACTGACGATGAATTGTCTCTTCTGTGGTCTCTTCAAGTTGATGAATCCACTGATGTTAGCGGCAAAGCCCAGCTGCTAGCTTTTATTCGGTTTCATAAAGGATGAAAAATGTGTCAACGAATTCTTATTTTGCAAGGACTTAGCAACTACGACCAAAGGCGAAGATATCTTCAATGTGGTGAACGAAAACATTTTGTTCTTCAAACTACAGTGGAAAAACTGTGTCAGCGTTTGCACCGATGGCGGTCCTTCCATGCAGGGAAACAGAAAAGGATTCGTCACTCTTGTTCGTCAAGAAAATCCAAATGTATTAGTTGTTCACTGCATGATCCACAGAGAAGCTCTTGCCTTCAAATCTTTGCCAAAAGGTTTGATGTCTGTTCTGGATCAAGTGATTGAAGTTGTAAACTTCATCAAATCTTGACCGCTTGCATCCCGACTTTTTTCTCAGCTCTGTGCAGCAATGGATTCAGACTACAAATGCCTCCTGTATCATACCAACGTTCGTTGGCTCTCCAGGGGAAAAGTATTAAAGCGTGTCGTCCAACTCAAGGCTGAGCTGATTTCATTCTTGGAGGCTGAAAAAAAAATACAGGATTTTCTATTCATGACGAAATCTGGTGGGTTAAGGTCACATTTCTCTCTGATTTATTTGACAAATTAAATTCATTGAACTTAAGTCTTCAAGGACCATCGGAAACAATCATCACTGCATCCTCAAAACTAAAGTCATTTGGTGAAAAATTGTCTTTGTGGCAAAGAAAGATCTTGAAAGGAGTCTTCGACTGCTTTCCTTCTTACAATGATTGTGCTTCAAACAAAGAAATTACCCTCGAAATTCTTGACACTTTGACACACCTGCAGTCAACATTGCAGCATTACTTTCCAACAATTGGAAGTAATGAATATGGATGGATCAGCTATCCATTTGGAAACTATGAAGCTACAAATCTTACAACTGAAGAAGAAGAGCATTTTATTGATCAAGTTTTGCCGAGAAAAACCTGGATAATTTTTGGATTTCAATTAACAAAATATATCCAGTAATCAGTTTAAATGCAATCAAAATAATTCTTGCATTTTCATCTTCATGGTTTTGTGAATTTGGATTTTCAGCACTGACTGAAATCAAGTCTAAGAAAAGAGAGAGACTTCTTTCAATAGATGATGAAATGCGAGTTTGTTTGTCGACTTTGGAGCCTCGGTTGGATCTCATTTGCTCTCAAAAACAGGCACAACCTTCACATTAAAAGTAATGATTAAAAACTGGTAAATCTTTTTTTCTTTTTTATTTTAAAACAACTGTTGCTCTTCGTGGTGTGCCGCAAAATTTTTGTTGTTTTTTTACTGTGCCGGCAGACAAAAAAGGTTGAGAAACACTGCTTTAGAAAGACGTTTAGAGAAAATGTTTCTTTACTCTATACATTGCAAGTGGTAAGAATCAAGTTTCAATAATTTCTACAGATATTTACAATGATTTATTTAGGTCTTCGCGGGCCGCATAAACACTTCGACGGGCCGCATGTGGCCCGCGGGCCGTAATTTGCCCACCCCTGTTCTAAATGGACAAACACACACACACAGATACAAACTTCTTGTTGATTGCCCGTTTTCTTTGTATTGAAATAGCTTTGACTTCCCTTTGCAATGAAACATACAGTTGTTGGTGTAACCTCCCTTTGCATTGAAAGTTGTTATTTTTTATCTCTCTTTGCGCCGATATTTTTGTTTATCTCCTTCTGCACTTACTACACAGGCAGTAATTTTTTTTACCACCCTTTAGATTAAAACAGTTTGATACCTCCCTTTGCTTTGAAACAATTTATTTTATTACCTCCCTTTGCATAGGGCAAATTTATTTTATTACCTCCCTTTGCATTGTAACAGGTATTTTGTTACCTCCCTTCGCATTGAACCACCGTGACATCATCAATTTTATTGAAAAGTACAGTTTTTATTCCCCCTTGTATTGGAAAATTGTACCTCCCTTTATAGTGAAACACGTACAGTATATGTTTGATACTACCCTTTGCAATGAAACACAGTTCCTGCTACCTTCCTTTGTTTAGAAAATGCCGTTCTTGCTGCTTCCCTTTACATTGAAACATGTTCAGTAGTTATGTTACCTCCCTTAGCATCATGATTAACATCATTGAAATGTAAGTAATAAACATATGACTATTTATTTGATTAAAAATTTATTTTTACAAAGCATGAGCTTGGGTTTGGGTTTGTTTGTTCTTTTGACCAGTGATTGACTGCTTGTGAATACACTATGTAGTGAAAATATGAAACTTTTGTATTACATCTTTTTATTTAAATGAATGTAAATCTTTTTTACCTAAAAAACAGTTCTACTGTCCCTTATTTTAAATATATAAAATAAATTCAGCTTGACAATTACGTATATGCTTCTTTTGTTCAACTAAAACTTGTTGCACAATCCTATGGCTATAGTACAAAGGCAGTATTTTACTTGTATAGCTTCAGGTGAGACCTGCATTTGGTCTGTGGTCTATTGCACATTTTTTTAGCTGTCTGCCCAGTCTTTCTATATTAACTTGTGTTGTCTAGTTTGCTATTCTGTATTATTTGTACTACACAATTTACTATACATCTGGGGTATTGTAAAAATTACTTTTGTTGAATGCATATGGATGAGGCAGTTAGTTTTGTTGTGGAATATATATGTGTAAAATAAATGTGCACAATCAGATAGCGCCGCATTCTTATATAGGCCATAACCTCATTTGTGACATTTTGTGTAGATTTTTTTTTCTTATCGCAACATCCTAATTTAGAGTGTCGTAATTTATAAGCTTATTTTGTGGTGCATTTTACGCCATCTTGGTCTTGATAGTTGATCTAGACTTTTTATTGTCTTGAATGATTCTTGATTTTATATTACTGGACAGCCTTAGCCTATTGCCTTGAAGTTATTCTTAATTGATAATTGACCCCTTTTTTTTTCCTCCTGGCAATCTAACTTCCTTTTGTTTTACAACACACAATTGATTTGGTATTTAAGTTTTAAAATCCTAAACCTGACTACAATTTGTGCTCTTTGTTTTAAACATGTGTACATTATTAAACACAATACATGGTGGCATTGATTGTTTTTATTTCAGTTCCTAATAAGTGTTTTAAGATAATGTAACACAACAAAACATATACATAAAATTAACACTACACACATCAGCTTTGATTTTTACAAAAATGGCTCAAACGTTTGAACCTTCCCTTTTATAATAATGCTAGCAGTTATTTATAACAAGATCCATCATTGGGTCATTTTATCATTTTGATATACACTAATTTTATACAGTTTTATACAATCCTTTTCCTCTTAATCTCTGTATCAACTTTATTTTGTTTGTGATATAATGCAATTACAGCATCTGGTTGGGTGGCGTATTCCAAGTCATACCATCTTTTAGTTTCCCTATGATAAAATATTTAGTTTGCTCTTCTATATTGTTAGATACAGTGTATGACAAATATTGTGATATCGTCATTCTGTGGGTAAACAAAAATGCAAATTATGTAGTGTTAAATATTAGTCTTACGATACAGTTGGTTATGTGTTAGTTTAATCACTGAAAGGGATCATACAAAAATACATTTGTTCATGTTTACAGTTGCATATTTTTTCTTTCAAAATGTTCTTCCTACAGGATTATTTTCAGGGGAGAGAGAGTGAATTTTTACTTACTTTAGTATAAAAGAGTGATATCCATTTGATTATATCCCCAGGTATGAATGTGAACATATACAAGGGAATTTTTTTGAACGTGTTAGTTTTTCCCTTGTATGAACTCAATGATTCTGGCAGTTACTTTTGGAGATAAGTAGAAAGAGGACTATATGACATTGTATTTTGAGACTTTGTTCATACTTGAATATATTCAGGGATAACTATTTGTATGGCCAGCAGCCATTATTCTTGATACTATTCTTTGCACTTGTTAAATATCTAACATTTTGTGTGTGTGTGTGTCGTAATGACAGTAGTTCAAGCTTCAGTCCACGCACCATCAAATGAATAACTCAAACATCAATCAGTAAGACACAGTATTATTACAAGACGTCACATTATGATAGCTACAAATAGCCCTAGAGCCGAGTAGAAAAAAAAAGAATCTGACAGTAAGGTACAATTTTTTCTCATTTTGGAACACAAGCCTATTGTGAAAGAGACATTGAACTCCTGTACAAGTCTCATCAAATGCTTGCTTTTTATTTAGCATAGTGTCTCTTTGTTATATTTATTTCATTGTGGTTTCTTATTATTGTTTAAACAATTATGTATTTCAATTTTTATATACCATCCCTCTATTTTTACCTTTTTTTTTTTTTTTTTTTTTTTTTTGCAGATATAATGCCTATATAATATGATGTATATAAGATATAATGAACTGTTGAGTCACATGACTATAATTATGATGAATCTTTTTATAATTAATCTATTTTTCAGCTTTCTAGATTTCACAAAATATTTTCAAATTTTATACCAGATACCAAAAAAAAAATAATGTAGTTTGGTCTTTGTTTCAGAATCTTCTGTAGAAAAAAAATATTTTAGTGCATGATTGTTTGTTTATTGTTGTTGTTTTATTTTCACATGCCATTAACCCTTACCCTACTAATTCCAATGGCAATCACCATGAGATATAGTAAATGGATTGTTTGGATTTTGCCTTTCCGAAAGGCAAAGGTTAAGATAGTTTTAGTTGTGGGGAGTGAATTTCGAAGCAAATGTGACTCACCGTTAGGTTTGCTTGTGAGCTTTGAGTGAATTTAGAAACAAATGTGATTCGACGAATGTCATTTCTACCATGAAATCCATTCAAGCTTGCGCAACGAAAATGCGGCTATACATTGACGCGTACGGACTTGTTTTCACTAACTACTAACCTAGGGTGTAGGGTAGTGAGAAAAGTGAATGACAGCCATGTTCTTTCAACTTAAGAATACTCATGCACCTAAATGTCTCAACTACCTAGCTCATGTATGGCTCCTCAAATGCCACATCCTGGGCAACAGTCTTGGCTGACTGGCTAAATACATGAGTGATTAATTTATGAGCTAACTACACTTTACAGGGCAATCCACCATGGTTAGTAAGAATAAAAACAGGGAATGAACAAGGTATTACATAAGATGTATGTCAAAATCATAGTTAAAATTTTTTTACTTTACAGTTGTTGTTGTAGATATACTTAAATTTGAATTTTATTTTAACTTTAATGACATCACAAATGTATTGTTCAAATACTTGCATTTATCTTTGAATATTTTAAAAAGTAAATGTATTTTTTCTTGTTAGTATTACAGGTGCAAAAGCTTGAGCGCTGTGTCAAGCATGGTCATGCAAACTGTCACTTTGAGACATTCTGTTCAACTAAATGAATTAAAATATTTCTCGTAATCCATATTTGTGCTCTAGTTCAGCGGCTTAGCATCCATGGTGCAAAGGGGTTCAATGAACCCGGGCCCATGACTCCTGGCCAGTTGGGGCCCACATTAGAACTTAGGTAGATTATTTGTTTGTTCAGTTGAAACACTTTAAAGTCGTTTAACTCTGTTCAGAAGTTGTAAAAACATTGACTTTTAAAACACTTTTACTTATGTGCAGTCCTAACTGAATCGAACGTTATGACTTAATTACTTTTTTTTTTTTAAAAACGTACTATCTTAACATTGGGATGTCTTTACATTTAGATTGCTTATATTTTGTTTCACAAACTATATGTCTCTTATTGGCTGGAGGGGGAAGGTACCAAGATGTTATTGAATCTATCTAGGCCCACGGTACCTACCTATGCCATTGCTCTAGATATTTTGTATGTATTCTACTCAGAAGATGGTTATTCCAGTTTGAACCTATTAGAAATAGTTTCTTAAAAAATATGTATTTGTTTTATTCATTTGTTTTTTTTTTACCCTCAAATTTTTGTTCATTGGCAATGATGAAATTGGAAAGCTCTTGACTTCATGTATATTGGACAAGACTTTTAGAAATCTGTACAAGTGTTATCCATTGTTTTAAAAATTTTTATAATATTTAATTTTAAAAAAATGTGTTGATATATAATGTATTATATTATTAACGTTTGATTATTGTTTCCTAAACTAAGTCTACATCCTTAAAGGATTATGGGCATGACATGGCCTAAATTGTGCCTATGCGCCTAAAATAAAAATCAAAATCAAATCACACTAAGTCTAGTACATTATAGTTGATACCAAGGATCCTTTGTTTAGATAAATGGCTTGTTTATAAAGTGTTAAACACATAATCTCAAAGAGACATTACTTCAACAGGGCATTATTTTTTGACCCATCTATTGTTGACATTTACATTCTATTTAGGCATAAGATAAAGTGGATGTTAGGTTTTTTTTGGCCAGTTTCTGATCACCAAAAAATGTAAATTGTACATTTATACACTAATCTTCATTCATATTGAAATAAAAAGCATTTATTAAACTTTCATTTATATAGGAATTATTGTACTATGTAAACACCAGATGAGATATATTTTTTGTTTCAGTTGTTAAATAGGTTACATTGATCATTTTGTCAATATGTGGATAGAACACTTAAAATGGTTTTAGAAACCACTACCGTATGTGATGTTTGTTTTAAGTTATGTGTAAAATTTTTTGCAATAAAAATATCATTTAAACTACTTTTTTTCTTTATTTATTGTGATTTGTGTGACAGATGTCAAGTGAAACTGTCAGGAACATGCAAACTTTGGGTTTCTATGAACAGAACTTGTTTATTTACATAGGAAATAATAAACTAAATGAAAAGGTCAAATAACAATGGTAATCGACGCTGATTATCAATATTGAATAAACAAAAATGTACACTTGCTTAGATAGCAGACATTCAAACTGAAGACTCCAACTCATCAGCTGCTTCTAGCACAAGTACATCACGTGTCATCTTCTAGACTACAGTCAGCACGCAGGGTTTTAAGCCACACTGACACTGGCCATAAAACAATAATGTAACTATTCAATAGAATCAAATTTTAAACTAACAAAGAAACATACACAATTATCAGATTTTCAAACGTAGCTCCCGAACTTAACTACTAACAACCAACTACAGTGGAGCCCCGAGATACGAGTTTAATTCGTTACAGACCCGAGCTCGTAAGTCGAATTACTCGTATCTCAAACGAATTTTTCCTATATAAAATAGAGTAAACCCGATGAATTGGTTCTAACTAACTTCTAACCCTATATAAAGTCCCACAGTTCCCTAAATACAAACTAAAATAACAAACGAATATTCACATTTCACTAGAGTAACACCTTTAGTTTAATCACTAAATTTAGAAAGCCTTCAGGATAGAAGACTTAAGAGTAAAGTAGCAATTATACACAAAACACTGAACCATAATCTCCAAATACAAAAACAAAACTTAATAAAATACTCAGAAAGACACAAAGATAAGGGCACATTCCTCGTCCCGTATGCTAGGACAAATCTGTACAAATGCTCCTTCTTCCCTAGTGCCATTAGAGCATGGAATGGTTTGCCTGAGCTAGCCAGGAAAACCAGTGACTTGGCAGAATTTAAGTCACTGGTAAAAATGCATGACGCGTAGGACGTAATCATCTTTTTTGAAGTAACGTCTGTATTATATAAGATAAGATAATACTGAAAACGTGACGTTACAAATTAATAAGTGTACACGAAAAACGAATACATAAATAGTAAAGTAAATAATGATTGAGAAATGCAGAAAAGAAAGCAATCGAATGTACGTAAAGTGTCGTAAAGTAATGGTCAATGCGTGACTGACGACTGCGTCTAACCGAGAGCGGGGCAGGGAGGACGACTGCACAGAACTAAGGCTACGTAAACAACACTTCATGAACAGCATAAACAAAACAACACTGCTTCGTTTCGGTGGATATCATCCTATTCTTCATATCATTTGACTTTGCACTTATGTTAATTTTCTTGGGACACATGATGCACAAGAATAGTTCCGATTAAAATCACTAAACTCGCTAGCTTCAACAGTTACACTACCGTGGCGAGCCTTTGTTAAGAGCTGTGATACGCGCGAATAGTCGAGATCATGGTGTACACACTCTGCTGTATTTGTCTAAGTGTAGTGGCTGAGGCAACTTCTCCCCATTTTCCTGCGCTGGCAAATATGGTTATGGTTCCTATTTCGAGGGAGAACGAAAAGATCTTGCACGATCATCTTCGATAGGTTTGGTTTAAGCTATTAAGGTCGACTCGTAACTCGAATTGTTGCTCGTAAAACGAACAGAAAGTTCGCTCTCGATGCTGCTCGTATCTAGAATTACTCGTACGTTGAGCAGCTCGTATCTCGAGGTTCCACTGTATTAAAACACATTAATTAAATAATAGGCTACCCTCACAAAATATTCAAATCCACTGGAACTGATATATATATATCATATATAATAATAATAATAATAATAATCTTTATTGTCCATAAGGAAATTTGTCTTACAATTTGTGCATTATACCAAACAAAACATTATAACTATAAAGAGAAACAGAATGTTCATTCACACCAGACTCACACACAATTTACATGTCAAAAGTTTACATCAGATTGTTACTGTTTAATGATTTGATTGCCAGAGGAACAAAAGAGTTTTTGTGTCTGTTTGTCTTTGCTATCGGTGTCTTATATCTCTTTTGTGATGGTAAAATCACAAAATCCTGTCCCAAAGGGTGATTTTTTATTTCTAGAATCTTTTTAGATTTTGTAAGGATATATATGTATGTATATATGTCATTCAACACATTTAACTAGGATGTTTTGTAGCTATAAAGACAACCATACAACTTTTCAATAAAATTACATCAGACGTTGAGTGGGGAGACTGAAATACTCTCTAGCCAATGCAGTGGACTGAAACCCAGCTGTAGTTCTCCCAAGATCTTTATAAACATCAGCAAGTCTGGAGCAGCAAAAGTTAATGAGGCATGGTTTCTTCTTTCTACCTGCACTGGTGCACTGCGTGTTCAGCATTGGCCTGCAAACTGCATGAAATGATATGTAGTATAAAACAAGGGGGCTTGAGTTCAAATCCTTATTTGTTTTTTTGCTGAGCAAAGAAACGCCAGAAATACCATTTTCCCATATATGCAATACCAAAGTAATTTGAAAAAAAAATATTTAGCACAGATCAGTTTCAATTTAAAAAAAAAATGAAGGCCAGTTATTACATAAATATACAACTGAATCAATGAAATCAATGTACAAGAGGCACAGTTTATTTAAAGTTAACAATAAATTTTGGGGATTGTCACAATAAAGCTGAAAATCTGCTGCATAAATAAATGCTTAGTTCAAAACTAAGGTACATTGGTAGTCCTGATACTACTTCTAGATAGAATAAAAACTTGTTTCATTCATACATTTGATTTTAAAAGGGAGTCAATTCCACTAGAAGTTACACTTCATAGAAATTTCAAAAAGTATAATGACAATGCCTCTACTGTAGAAAGATAAATAGAAATAAAACTAAATATCAGTTGTTATTCTTAAAATTAAAAAAAAAAAAACATGTACATTTAAGACATTAGCATATTCTGTTCCAAGTATATACATTTAATAAGAATATTTTATTGTCAAAGATATTATTGATAGAGTTGTATGCCCTAAACCTCTTAAAAAGATGTTTATTCCGTCAAAACCATATTTTAAAAGCTAATTGACATGCTGGTCCATTAGGGAGTGGCACCCAAGTGGAAAAAAATGCACTTTTCCCAAATGCAACTTTAAAACAAATTACTGCCTCGAATTTCTCTCACAATTTAGTATGAACATGTCCCAACCCTTCTTAATTTAATTCTATTTGACTTTATTACGTGTTGCAGACACCAGAGTTTCTGAAGCTCAGAAATGTAGAAACACGTTTCTCGCCTTGCCCCGGACAACTATGAGTTAATTTAAGGCACCCCCTCAAACATCTTTTTTGACAAGTTGAGCGTTGAACATATTTTTTTTTTGTTGCAATATGTTGAAAATTGAAAAACACATAGGCGTAAGCCTCTCGCATGCAATTTGACTCATAAGGCTGCGAGCTTTATCCACAGAAATCAGTCTAAGGCGACTTTCACACCCACTTCTCAGCAAGTGCCCACGAAATTCAGAACTTCTACAAAGGTGTGACTCCAGGCTAGATGTGGACAGCCATGTTTTATTTCCTTACCTCGGCTTTCATGTTAAGGCTGACTTTGGTAATCGTGTTTCGTCTTTTCTAATGGTAAGTCTCACAAAGAAAAGATTTCTCTATTGGTAAAATTATCTCGAGAGGATTCGAAGGATTCTTCTTAGCCATCACTACTCAGCCTCTTTTTAACCTTCCTTGCCTCGAAGCGTAGATGGCTGTTGGGACAATGATTGTGTTGAGTAGGTGGATTTTAATCTCCAGGCAAATTGATTTGTTTGTTCAGATAGGCCGTACTTATTGAAAGACGGCTTCTGTTTTCCAATCCGACATACATCATCATGATATGCATCTCCATCACTTAAGATAACACTGCCTTAATAGGTTAACTTCTTAATAGGTTAAAATCTCTATGACCAATGTTGATCGGGAACTGGATAACCTGCACCCTATATGTATAACTTTGAGGACGTCTTTATCCGTCATCTCGTGTATACATTTAATCGTATTTCAAAGTAATGCTATGTCGCCTGCAAAATCCAACTCTTTTTGGTTTACGCCATGGGAATTCGAAAACAACCTGTTTAATGACATTGTCGATGGCTACAAGAAAGAGAAACGGGGATAAGATAAACCCTAATATCATATCCATATCGATGTTGAAGAATTCCACCGTTTGTTTTAAGACAACAGCTTCATTTGCTTTAGGCATGGCGTTGAATTCTATGCCTTACTCTCCTGATATTTTCCAGAGTGATTCCGATCGACGCTATCACACATTTTCTTTTAAATCTACAAAACATAATTTTTGTCCTTACTTAGCATTCTGTGCATTTATTTATTATTATTATTTTTTTTTTTTTGAGGAAGTTTCGCAGGACGTAAAACTGTTCAGTGCTTGATTTGCCTTTTCGCAATCAGCTGAGAAACACTTTTATAATTTAAATCCTTGGCCGTAATGAGCTCTTATAAAATCTCTAGTGAAAAATATATTCAACTTAAGGTTTCTCAATTCTATCATAGTACATTTTTAATTTATACAATAACATTTGACAAAATGTGGAAAAACGACATTCTTAAATTGAATGGAAGACCATTTTTTCGAATTCGACAATTTATTAATTATCTTACAGTTTTATTGTTTAAAATTAAGAAAGTTGTTTGTTTTTGAGGGGAAGATTATTTTTTCCTGGGGGTGACACCCGAGCTTACCGAACCGGGTGACGCCGACCCTAGTGACGCCACTGCTTGTAGCATATCGTTGACTCAATAGCAAAATTTGTTTTATGGAAATGAAGTAAAAATTATTTTGTTTGATACCGAATGAGGGAAATAGCTCGTGCATTATAGAAACATATAGTTTTAAGGACGGAGTTCTTTCCATTTATATACACATCATGATACACATTTTTTTTTTGTCAAACCTCCTGCAGGATGGCTGACAATGGGGACGGGCAGGATTTAAACTTTGGATCATAGTGACGACAGTCCGAAGTGCAAATCACACCATCGGCCATTCCATAGGAAGGCACAAGAAAAGTTACAGAGCTGAGAAGCAGTTTTCTTTGTAACAGCCTTGGTAAGAAATTGTTAATTAATTTTTTTCGGCCATTTATGGTAGATAAAATGAATGTATAATTGTAATAATCAACTGAGTTAAAGTCGGACATTTTCACATTTTATGCCAATGCCTGACAAATGAGGACAAGACCCCAAAAAAGAGGACATGACCTCCTTTTGCCGGACATCTGGTAACCTTAGACGACCTAGCTAGTTGCACTGTGACTGGCGATCACGCTATTATTAGTGTTGTGCTAATGTAAATGTACATAGTTTCTATGTAACAATTTAGAATTTCATAACTAAACTATATTTCTAATAGATCTATATTATGTAGGATATAAGTCATAAGATCTAACAACTAGAATCTATATCTAGTAAAGTCAAAAAAAAATTGCGCTACGAGTTTTTAATGATATACTGCGAGGCTAATATCTAGCAATAAAGTAACCAATCGCCTTTTTTTTTTTCGTTTTATTGTCTGCAGGCCTGCTCTTAATATCAAATATGTCGCCATTGTTGTTTTCTTAAGATAAAAAAAAAAAGGACGCAAGCTAATTAGATCTAGAATCTGGATCTAAGCCTATAGATCTAAACTAGATCTATTTAATTTACTTCTAGATCTACATCTTCATCATTCTATCAACGCAACGCACACAGCTTTAGCCATGTAAGTAACTTATGCATTTATTAGCCTAAGGCGGCTAAGCCTACGCCTACGGCTAAGGCTAAGGCCTAAGCCTAAGTAAGGATGGCTCACTTTATACTTTATACTTTATAATATTTATAATTATTGTTATTCAAAAAATTAAAAATAGTAAATACTTGTACTTGTACAAGTTTGATAATAAGTTGTTACTTAATAAAGTTTATAAAGTATAAAAAGAACTTTCATTACTTCCGATGTCTTCAGTCTCGGGAATGTTATTTGACATTTGGTCATTGTGATTATAATATATTACACCTGGCCTGGCATGAACTTGGCAGGTGATTGAATCCTGTTTAGAATAGACAATATCAATAGTTTCTAAGAATATTTAGATCTATAATTTATTAATCTATAGTTAATCACATCTACCGAACATCCCCTATTTCCTAAAATTAACGAACAGACCACAATCTTTGTTAAAATGAGTCTTTATTTTAATAACTAAGACGAAACCGGTCTATTGTTTTTATTTATATTTATACTCTATTACTTTATAGTTCAGACACAGCTAATTTCGTTTACTCTGAAAAACAAGGGTTTTACACGGGTTCAAAGGGCACTGGTAGGACGATGCCATTTTTTTTCTTCTAGGACAGAAGAAGGGTAGGTCCGGGATTAAGAAGATTTTTTTGATCTAGTATAGGTCGTAGGTCTAACATTTTTACTTAATGTTGATTTCTTTTAGGTGTTAAACCAATTGTGATGTGAATAAGTAAAAAGAAAGGGAAGATCGCTAAACCAAGTGCTAATGACTTGGATATAATGTGAATGAAAAAATTTTTATTTTTTTTTGAGTGCACAATCCTGCCCCTCTCTCTCTCTCAGACTCTCTTTCTTAATTAAGCACCTAGCATGGTACCACAAAGAAAAAAAAATAGCAGGAGGGACAGTTATTGATCAATCTGGTACCAAATTAGGTCACAATCACAGACTGGAGTCGCACATTTTGTTTGTTTTTTGGGTCAACTAGATTCTAGATCTACAAGATGATCTAGGTAAGGGCCTTTGTAAAGTTGAGTGTTTAGCAGAGAAGGGACCAATTAAAAGTGGAAAAAGTAACACTAATCTGTCAGTCTTGAGTTGGTTTAAAAAGAAATTAATATTAAATTTAAAAAAATGAAGATAATATTATTTTTAAATACAATAAACAAGAGGTGTTAGTTCGTGTACAGCAAAGTTCGTTAGTGTACACAGGGTTCATAGCCAATTTCATGAATGATTTTCCAGGTTTTAGATTTTAGATTTTCAAGTATGCATTGCACCATAGGAAGCAATATATATGTATATATATTTACATACAGATGACAAAAATATGAAAAAAGAACAATATATATATATATATATATATACGCATTTGGTACTGAAAAAAATTAGGCTATCCTAAGCATTTAAATGCAACTTTTTAATACATTCACATAAGCTTGGAATACAGATAAATAACTTTTAAAAATATTAGACTAAAATAACTCTTCAGACTTTTTTACAGATGTTTGAGAAATATTTTTGTTGAGGGAATTATCTTCACTAGATTCTAGTTATTTAACGTAAATCTAGAGTCTAGATCTAAGTCACTAAATTCGCGGACTTTTCGCGGCTGTGTGCGAATTATCTTCACTAAATATACTGTAAATCTAAACTCTATAGATTCTAACTCAAGGTCACTACATTCGCGACTTTTCACGGCTGTGCTCGAATATTATCTTCAATGAATCTACAGTAAATCTAGACTCTAGCAGAAATAGAACAGAAATAAAAGAAAGATTAGCAGGAGGCAACAGAGCATTTTATAGCACCCATCATTTACTCAAGAGCAAAACAATTTCAAGGAAAACCAAGAAAATAATATACAAAACCATCATAAGGCCAGCAGTAATGTATGGAAGTGAGACCTGGACACTGACCAAGACATCTGAAAATTTACTCAATACTTGGGAACGGAAAATCCTCAGGAAAATCTATGGTGCCATACAGGATGAAACAGGGTGGAGGACACGCACCAACCATGAGATTTATCAACTATATGAGGACCCACCAATAGTGACTGAAATAAAGAAGAACAGACTACGTTGGGCAGGACACCTTGAAAGAATGCCAGACAACAGGGGAGCGAAGATCGTATACCGACAAAAACCAAAAGGCAGGCGACCCAAGGGCAGACCCCGAATGCGTTGGATTGATGATGTGGAGGCAGATCTGCAACAGCTTGGGGTTAGGGCATGGAGACGAAAGGCCCAGGAGAGATCCGAATGGAAGAATGTGTGCAAGCAGGCCAGAGCCCTCCAAGGGCTGTAGCGCCACTGGGATGGATGGATGGATAGAATCACAGTAGATCCAAGTTACTAAAATTCGCGGACTTTTTACGGCTGTATGCGAATTATTTCACTAGATTCTAGTGATTTAGCGTAAATCTAGCATATTTCTAGAGCAATCTAGACATTATATGTATCTAGATAAATAAATTGACTAAAATTCACGGAGTTTTCAGGTTAAGCGCGAATTATCTTCACTACATCTAACTTAGATCTAAATCTAGATCGAGAGAAGACTCAAAAGTAAAGTGGCAATTTTACTAAACACTGAATACAAAAACAAAATCTAATAAAATACTCAGACACAAAGATAAAGGCACATTCCTCGTTCCATATCCTAGGACAAGAATATTGTCGGTTAGGGAGGGCCCGGAGGGGTGTATCCTACACATTAGACTGGTAATAACTCTAACTATGGACAAAAGTCACTACTGACTAGATCTAGCGCGTCTTCAGTCGCAACAATGAAAGGAAACAACTATTTCTAAGCTGTCTTCAGAAAAATAATGCCAGGTCGGCCCAGGTGAAATGCTTGCTTGAGCCAAGCACAAGGTCGCGCTTCACAAGTGGGTGGAAGGCGGTGTAGACGCGTCGTCACTGGTCAGCTTAACGTAACCGATAAATACGAGGGTTATCGCAGTTATAAATAGGTCAAAATAAGCACCAGGTATCGGGAGGGAAAAATTCAAGGTCCAGTTTTAAAATTCAAGTTTTTTTCGCCGTTTTTTACGAAATTCAAGGCTTTTTCAAGGCCTTGAATTTATAATGAAATTCAAGGTGTTTTCCAGGTTTTCAAGGTGGCTACGAACCCTGTGTACAGAGATGAGTATGGTGTTCGATACATGGTTACGCTGGACCTCATTACCTGACCCTCTTCAACATCATATTTTATTGTAACTGCGTAGCGTAATAAAACAATATAGCTATTTTTATGGGCAAATGGATGACGAGTTTATAGATGTTTTTAGTTTTTTCCTAGGATTAACCATTACGGAGCTATAAAAATTTTAATGCAAAAATTGTGGTGGCAGCTCTTAATTTGTTCGAAAGACGGACATTACTCTATAAGTAGATCTATATTCTACAATTCTATATCTATTATCTTTATCTTATCTTATATAATACAGACGGTACTTCATAAAAGAAGATGTAATTATGTCATTTATGTCCTATGGCTACACGTCATGCATATTATTTACCAGTGACTTAAATTCTGCCAAGTCACTGGTTTTCCTGGCTAGTTCAGGCAACCCATTCCATGCTCTAATGGCACTAGGGAAGAAAGAGCAATTGTACAGATTTGTCTTAGCATAATGTGCCTTTATCTTTGTGTCTTTCTGAGTATTTTATTAAGTTTTGTTTTTGTATTTGGAGATTATGGTTCAGTGTTTTGTGTATAATTGCTACTTTACTCTTAAGTCTTCTATACTGAAGGTTTTCTAAATTTAGTGAATAGATGAATATATCTATATGTAAGCCAAATAAGACAGAAAATTGACTATTAAAAAACAACATAAAATTTTCATATTCTTGTTTTATAAAGTTGTATCTAATTTCTTTCTCTTTTACTTTCAGATGTTCCCCATCAGAGATAATAAGTTTTTTAAACTTTTTTTAACACTGATGTGGTTGACAAAATAGTAAAAAAGTAAGTCCTTTTTGTTATTAACTGCATTTTGTAGTACCGGTATTAAAGTTACTGAATTGTTTTGGTCAACTTTTAATATCATTGATTAAATTATTAAGAGTTACTTTGTAATGAAATTGTATCCGTAGGTCAATGTAGTTCTATTTATTATATACAAAAACTATTTAAAAAAAAAAACTAAAACAGTGAAACCTAGGCTGATGACCACAAGCTGTTCTGGAAAATTGGCCGGTGCCCAAAAAGTTTGTGATCTGAAACAATTTTCACCATCAGAAATAAGGGAAATAGATTTAATTGGTTCCCAGCCTTGTTGACTAGGTAATATATGAAATGTACAGGCTATATTGGCAGGATTTTTTTTAATGAGAACAGTTATAATATAAATGGAGTTAAATAAACATACAGAAACAATTTAAACCTAAGTAAACATAAGAAAGAAGGCTTACTTTTTTAACTGTTATGGGATGGGTGAAAGTGTGTAGAGGAAAAGCTTGAATTACTGCATGGGGTGGGTGACATGGCTGGTTAGATATTTGGATTTTGTTCTGTACTCTGTGCAATTTTTAAACTAATTTTTTGGTCATCTGAAATGTTTTCTATTGAAGGTTTTCACCATCTGAAATTTCACAGTAATTTTTTTTTTACATCCTTTAAATAAATAGAGTGAAATATTTTAGTTCATTTAACATGTTTTGTAAAATAGTTCCTTTGAGATTTCACTCAGTCCAAAGAATTTTTTACAAATTACTTTATAATGAAAAAAAAAATCCTATTACTACATGTTCTTGTACAGCACTAGAGGCTAAACAATCATTTTAAACTCTCCAGGACCAAATATATCATATACTTTCAAAAATACCCTTGACTGATTTATCATCCAGATCTCTGGAATAGCCAAACAGATTCATATGAAATTTTTTACACAGGTTCTTTTTACCTCTTAGGTGCTCATTAGGAAAGAGTTTTGATACTTTTGCAGTTTGAGCACAGCAGTTCATGAAAAATTGCAAGCATTCTATTAAAAAAAAATCAAATTGGCTGTAGTCATAAATGAAGCTTTGATACAAGTGGTTACTATTTTTTAAGCAAATTTTCCCCCCTTAAAATAGGAAATAGCTGTGTGAATTGTTTGATGTGTGTATAATATAAAAAAAACATGCAAAATAAAATCAATATTTCTTTGGTGTGTAACTTGCCATTGTGGAAACTTATTATGCTACATAAGTTAAAATAGGATTTTTAAAACGTTCCTTTATATTTCCATGAACATAAGACATCATAATTGTAACTAGCTTTATATTACATTCTTTACTGTTGTTAGAAATTGGCTGCAATATTTAATACATTAATTAATTATGTTTGTTAAAGCATTGTTGTCATTCGTTTTGTTTATTTTATATATTATATTATACTTCTTAAATAATTGTGTCTGCTACTTTTCTGTTTCAGCCATTGCCAAGAAACCACAAATGTACTACACAGGTTTGTCACCAAATAGTGGTCCTAATGTATCTGGTCAAACTGTTGAGAAACAAGGCATTTATGTACCAGCTCCAAGTCCATTTGCTCCTTCAGGATTTCCACCCAGCCAACCAGTACTGCCTCCAGGGCTACCACCTCGTTTCGCTTCTGCTCCACAAGCCTATGCAGTGGTATCTAATGCAGGCCCTACTGCTTACACAATCTCACCAGCCTACCACTCTATACCATACACAAGCTTGCAAGGTATCCCTACTTCCACCCATGCCTACATATCCGCTGCTCAGTATCCTGGGATGACTTACCAGCCAGCTTTGGGCCCGAGAACAGCCCCACCCTCTCATTACCCACTTCAGGCTGGGGCACCTCTTATAGCTGCTAGCTATTCACCCATGCCAGGCCAACTACCCGCCCCTGCTGCTAGAGCTTTCCCTGTCAGCCACATGACTGCCTATCCTCCAGGTTACCCACTTCCAGCAGGTACTGCCCCTATACCCTATCATGGAGCTGCTACTTTTGGGCCACCATTTTAGCAAAATGAGCTTTGGGTTGGGGAAAAAGATACAAGACCAATATTTTTTTCTCAGAGACAGCTGTGTAGGCTACTTATTTAGTATTTAATTTCTTCATTGCTCATTATGATTGAGTTCGTAATGTGGTCTAGAATTGACTAATTTATTGTACCTATCTAAATTTAAAACTGGCATTTTCTTTGTAGAATATATATATATATATATATATATACCCGGTACCGGTACATTAATTTAAACTTTTGGAAATTATTTGCGAAGCTAGCTTATTTATAAATAACATATGACAATAATCAATACATACTGAAAATTGAAATACTGTCCATAATAACAGCTGTTAAAACCAACTCATGGTGATGGTACTTTTCTTTGATCCTTTATTGTGGTTGTTACCTTCATTGGTCTGTTATATCATGCATATGAAATAAAGGAGCAACGTTTTTCTTCATTGCCTTGTATTAACATTCCCTCGATTTAGTTTCACAATATGTTGAACTCTCTTTAACCTCTACCCAATTTATTGCCCTAAGAATGACATGAAATTATTTTAGCTTGACAGAAAACTGTAACCTTGTTTCCTTTGACCTAAAATATCTCCATAAGTTATTGCTAATAATACAATAGATAAAGAATCGAAAGTTACGCTGTTACTGTTAAATTTATTGTATTATTGTTGTAAAAGTATTAAATTTGCAACTAGGGTAGGCCAAGAAACAATCCATAACCTGAATTAGTATTGATAGCTACAGCTATCGGTCATTGATGAAAAAAAGGACACATTATGCTTAGTTCTTGTTCAATTTTCCAGCAACAATAAAATATTGTGCAATAAAAGGTATGTGATTAGTGTTAAAAAACCACTTAGCATTTGTTTAACAACTTTCACAAGTCCATGGTTTCTAGCTGTTTTTTTTAAAGCATTTCTAGCAGACTTCCAAGCTTGTCCTTGTTGTTTATCACTATTGTGGTATTGTGATGAATTGGTCCTAACTGTTCAAATGTAGCTAAATTTCTCTTTTGAAAATTGTATTTATTGTGACTTTGTTGATATTGTTTTGGTATTTGTACTAGTGGGTGTGAGTGCTATCATGTTAGAACAATTTGACTTTGTTGTGAATAGAACATTAATGGATGCAAAATGGGAGCTTTTGCTCATTTATAGGTGCTTCATATACATTCAATTTTTAAGTTTATGAAATGCTACAGATCAAATTTGAATCATCAGAAACAAGTAGCAAAATGTTTATATTCCCTTTATATAATTATTGTAACAGAATATGACTTGCTATGAGCATTCTCAGACAATAAACTATATTTTCCATTTACTACTTTTTACTGTTGTTTTTAAGTATAAATAGAAATGTTCTTTTTAGTTTATAATTTATTAGAAACCTGATCTCCACATTGTTTTCTTTATACATAAAGCTATTTCACTGTATTACTATTCAGAAGTTCACATGGTTGTGGTTTACAGAATTGATTTATGAAAACAGTGACAGCATGAATTTTTAGTACCTGACCTCTTTAGTTCTATATTACTGTTACTATTAAGTAGCTCTTTTTATTATATACAAATACTTTTGAAGAGTCTTTATATTCTTGATACTCTATAGAATTGGCTGTACTCAGCATAGTAAGGTGGTGTGAGTGTTGTTTAAAGTACATTTTTATAAATTATAGTATGGCATTTTCTTGCCTGTTTGCATTGTTAAAGAAGAGTTCATACCTTATTTAATAATTAAACAAATCAAAGCTTTTTGTTTGTTTGTTTTTATTTAAAAACAATAGTGGACAATCCAAAATTGAAACAAGTTATAAAAATTCTACATACAAGAATTAAACAAGTTTCACAATATACAAGACAAATTAATATGACATTATTCTTCTCATAACAATAACAATATTTATTTTGTCCATGAAACTAAAATTGAAGTTTAAAAAAAAAATTACATAATTGAATGTTATGAACATGACACTTAAACATTAAAATCATACTTGTCTTCAACAATAAACCATTGGTTTTGTAAGAAGTATCCTGGTCAGGACAGGAATAAGACATGAGAACCTACAAACAATGTTTCATAAAACCATTCAAATGTGTCAAATTACTTACATACAAAATTGATCTATGTACAGATGAATAAAATTGTAGCAGTCAAGAAATGGAATCATGACAATGAAATCATCGCCGCCCACCTCTGGGTCCACCACCACCGCGTGCACCGCCGCCACCACCTCCTCCCCTTGGGCCACCTCGTCCACGTCCTCTGGGGCCACCACGTCCTCGTCCTCTCGCTCCAACTGGTGCTGAAAAAGTTTATAAAAAAAAATATAAAAAAAATTGTATTTTATACCTCTGTCAAAAGACAATTACAGCCGATAATTTACTTAAAAATTTTCTTCCATGACAGTTAATTTCAATTAAGCAGAATTTTTTTTTACAAATATTTGAAAAAATAAGTAGAAAGCTAAAAGATTAATGTAAAATAAAAAAGGATAAGAAAATATAAGCACTTCACTATCAACTAAGGAGGCGCGGTGGCTGAGCGGTAAAGCACTTGACTTCTGAACCGGGGGTCCTGGGTTCGAATCCTGGGATATTTATTTCGGGATCCTTGGGCGCCTCTGAGTCCACCCAGCTCTAATGGGTACTTGACATTAGTTGGGGAAAAGTAAAGGCGGTTGGTCGTTGTGCTGGCCACATGACACCCCCATTAACCGTAGGCCACAGAATCAGATGACCTTTACATCATCTGTCCTATAGACCACAAGGTCTGAAAGGGGAACTTTTTACTATCAACTAAACTAAAAACAATTGAAAATCTTTCCATATAATTAATTGCAACTGCTCATAATCACAAGCTGCATAAAACTTTCTACACTCATTTTCATCAGAAAAGGACAAGCCAGCCAGTTAACAGCATTAAAATTGATTTCAAAACATCATTGTTAAATTGTAAAAAGACCACTATTTTCCCCCCATTATTAGCATTGGGTAATTAGCATCAAGTAACAGTGTGTAAGATTTTGATGAGTGAGTAGCATACTAAGTCTAAAGGCATTCATGAAGCTGAAGAGGATGTTGTCCATTGAGACTAGATTAAAGAAAATAGGTTAAGATGAAGAGAGAGATTTTCTAGTGGTCCAAACCAACAGAACTTTTAGAGACATTTTTGTGAAAGGAGACTGATTGGATTATAATCTATCAAATTTAAATATATTTATTTTATGATATAAATTCGTCATATAAGCAGCATGATAATAGGGGTCAGTGTAATGACCATTGGCCTTCAATCTTGTGTTCTAGCCAACATGAGATGTAAAAACAAACCAGGATACCAAGGAAACTTTGTAAAGATGTTTCAAATAATAATGGAGTAATTTATTTGGATTTTTAAGGACTAGCCTTAAAAAAAAAGAGCAGTGCAGTTACTCACCTTCTCTTTTCCCTCTTGCTTTTGATCGTGGAGCGTCATCTATCAATAATGTATCCAATGGCAAGCTGTCAGGGAGAATGTAGTAACGGATATTGTTTCCTCTAATGCTCAGTGAGTCAAGCTGCTGAGGGTCTTTGTTCTTAACAGTCATCTTAACAGCTTTCAAATGAGTGTTCATACTGACATCAACACCTGATGAAATCAATCCAAAAACATTATGGCAACAAAAAAGTTTTTACATCTTTCCGATGATAGGGAAATATCAAATGTTTAATGCTTGACACACTCT
>JADKLZ010062064.1:0-10273 GCA_021533235.1 Biomphalaria straminea | reverse complement strand
CCCCCGCCTAGGGGGGGGGCCCCCAAATGGGTGTTTGTAAATACATAAATTAATATATTTGATTGACAAATAGTGTCAACAGGCAGAGGCGTCACTAGGTTGGGTGTCACCCGGTGCGGTCAAATCAGGGTGTCACCCCCCCCCAGCGTTCCACTTATTCTTCAAATAAAAAACTATCGTTGTTCAGTTGTAGTTTTTTGCGCAATAATACAGTTCGTTGATTGCTGCTACACAAAGTTTAAATGAGTATCGATTATGTTTTTTTCTCTTACATATTATCGTTAATGATTACAAACATTAACATCTACGATTTTTTTAAATAGAAAGAAATTAAAAACCAACTGAGCATGCTTTCCCAAGTAAACATTAAACAGCTCTTAATGGAAACTTTTGAACATTATAATCACATATAGTGGTAGTTTCATGAGGAAAACTAGTGAAAAATGCAACTTAATGAAAAGTATATTGATAGGTAAAAAAAAAAAAAATTTTTTTTAACATATAAAAGTTAACAATAACTTTATAAAATAAATATTTATATTTCCTTTTCAGGATTTCAAATTAGAAAACTTATAAAAAAAAACTTTAAACTCAATATATATTGCGACTTCGTTTTCAATGGACAGAATTACTTAATTTGATTTAAAAAAATAGTTGTTTTAATGAGAGAACGTTGTTAGTTGATGTTTAATAAGAGACCGATATTAGTTAATGTTTTAATGAGAGAACGTTATTAGTTGATTTTTAATGAGAGAATATTGTTAGTTAATGTTTTAATGAGAGAACGTTGTTAGTTGATGTTTTAATGAGAGAACTTATTATTTAATGTTTTAATGAGAAAACGTTGTTAGTTAATGTTTTAATAAGAGAAGGTTGTTAGTTGATGTTTTAATGAGAGAACGTTGTTAGTTAATATTTTAATCAGAGAACGTTTTTAGTTAAATTTAGTTTTGCAAAGCTTCTTTTCACATGACGCCTTGTAAACATGCATTTGGCAAGAAACAGTTAAAGGTTTAATTCAAAGGCTGGTAGAGATTCGTTGTCGTCTTTCAAAACTTTGCTGTATTCTAGTTTTAATATTTCTGTTCACATATCTTGCCGTCAAACCCAATATAAAAGAGATTGATGCACTCAGTGTTAACTTCTTGCTCTCTATTTGAATAGTAAATCATAAGAATACTTTCCTGATATTTTCATATTGTTAAAACGTATTTTTCTTTTGCATTAACATGCTAGTTTGATTTGAGAAAAGTTATCTTAATAACATTTTGAGCTAACGTTTCACATATTTCGTAGAGTAAATGTTTAAGTGCTCGAGATTAGCCACCACTTTGAAAATAATTAACACTTTAATTTGAAGGTACTTTTGTGTTTAGTTTACTTTTTTTGAGTACACCTGCCAATAAGAAAGTCAAGCAATGAAAGTTATGCGTGTATTCACAGACAGCTGGCAATCATATTTGTGCTGCGCCTCTAGTGTTTGTATTTTCAGAGAGACGGCAAAGATTTTCGCCGTCACACTTTCATAAAATCGTTCTTTCGTGGGTTTAACAGCAACACCATGAGCACACCAGCGATTTGTTCATATGACACGCTATCATTAATTATATTATCCTATCTATTAGTATTAGTGGCAAAGAAAGAAAACCCTTTTTCTAGAGAACCAAGAAAGTATAATTAGAAAATATTTTCCGATTAAGAATTTGGACCACTGTGACAAAAATAAATTTCGCCCACTTAAGGTATCACTCGGTCTAGGCATTTAAACAATTTATTTTTTACTATCTTATTTTATCATCTCAACTTAGCCCTTATGACTATCTAAAGCTAATACCACCACCCCCTTTTTCTCTAGGCACATATGTCACGACGTAATTTCTTAATCTGGCATGTCTAGCAAATCTATCAAGAGGAGTGAACTCCCCTTTCTTATCTGATCAAACCTCTTTTGATATATATAGGACGGAATTCGCCCCTCCTCAACTTGCACCAGGTGACACACCCTCACCCTCCCCTGTCGGGAGGGGCGGGTGACTTCAAAGAGTCCTATCGACACCTAGATAATATCGGGGTCGTCGGACCATCTTGGAAAACCGCGAGTTGACCATATTTGCCTGTGGACGGGCAGTCTAGACGCGAGGCGGCCCGTGTTTGCTTATCTTATCGTTACACGAGGTCAAACGGAAATCCTTTGTCTAAACAAATAAGGCAGTCTATCACATTTGAAAATATGGTTTTCCCCGTTAGCCCCGCCTCCTTGACCACGCGACAGGATATGCGTAATAGCTAGCCCATCCCATTTCCTGTCCACCTTAGACTTCTTACCTACACATGGCGAATAGTCATATTCTCATTTCATTCTGAGGAGCTGAAAGGATATACTTCTCTGTCTTGAGCTTTACGAGCTTTCGCTGACTATATTCATTTAATACCCTTTTCCATACTATCGGATTTGGTGGTGAGCTTTTGTTTTAATGGCCTCTTACTGTGTGTATTTACATATTTGTGCATTTATTTAGTGCATTATATTTGTGTACATATTTGTGTAATTCTTATCTTGGAGTATGTAAGTAGTCACTTTATGTATTATATTTTATTATCATGACTTGTACGACTAAGTAGTCAAAGTCATCCATTTTATCTGGACTAGAATTAGTTATAATTCTTGCCACGTGTACTTAGCTCTTTAGCTACTATTAATTCACCGCTCGCCACGAGCCCACTATATTTTATTGATAAGTTCCTTAACCGGGAACTATCATAATATTTATGTAACATGTCGTATTACCTAGTATATATTCACGCTCATTCCGTGACAAGGAATGCCGTAATTATTTATGTACTATATTATATTTTATCGGCCTGTCGGCCAGATTATATTACTTAGGTAAAACCATGTATACATTATCTTATTTATCTTATCCTGTCATTATCTTATCTCGGTTGATCGCCTTGATTTTTAATGGCGCACTGACCCTGCGCTCAGGATAGACTTGAATTATTTCCCCTTGTATTGAATTTAACTTCTAGAGATTACGTTCCTTGAACGAGCCCTATCTCCATTCAAGCGTGCTCTATTGTTCGGGCCCAACGGCCAAATGTAAACAATAGCGACTTGGTCACTGACCATCGGCCATTCCTCCCCCCTTCCCCTTTCATCTCATCATTCTAGCCACTCGTGACGATCTCACCTGAGCAGATGTACATCACTGTTTACTATTTGTCCTCCTGTAGGAGACCCTCCATTTATTGTAGTCTCCCCTTATAGAATACAATACTCATGTGTTAGCTCCCTTGATATTTGTGAAACTAAGTTATAGTCTCTTCACATCATTATTACAATACTATGTATTATCGCCCTTGTGAGACTTCACTATTATTATCGCTGTCTCCCCTGATGAGATGTAACATTTAATTGATTAACTCCCCTTACTATTGTGAAACTTAATTATGGTTTCTATTTAAACATTCTGAAGATGTCCTTCACGGAAAGGCGTCTACCTCCCTGTGTCATCATTGTGGCTAAGTCGATCTACGCATCTCGTTGCAGCTTTTATTACAGGCTACTTCTAATAGAAGCCCTAACTTTGTAACGCGGATACCAGTCTGCTGACACCAGATCTGGAGATACCAGCCTTACTCACTAATCAGAAGAGTCCGACCAACAACCGCATGCCAGAAGATCCGCCCCTGCAGCTACGTATAGTTGGACTGTCCCGTGCGCTAGGACCGATCAAGCCAGAGCACCCACAGACAACTCAGCATCAGTCACGCCGATCTCGCCAGAGCAGCATAGGACTCAAAGCTAAGCAACAAAGCCCAATGACACTTAGACCACTTGGTACTCACATCTTGTGATGATAGTCCCATTTATGTAAATAATTAGGCCCCGCCCCAACACTGTACAGCTTTTTACCTTTTATTTATTTTCATTCTTATTATTAAACTGTACATATGTTTTACATAAAAAGTATTTGTTGCCTGCATTCATAACATTGTGCCTGTAGTCCTTATGTGCAAGTTAAGGTCCTCAAAATATCTAATTCCCCTAGACACCTAAACGGCCACCATTTTTGACCTACTTGTCACAACCACATAGCTTAAGTAAACGGTGTACACATCCATTCAAATTTCTTTTCTGTTCTTCATTTATTACTGCCTGCACTTCTTCATGAATCCTTGACATTGTAGTTGCATTACCATGTCCCTGAGCTCATCATATCGATACGTTAAGCCCATCTCTTTTCAGTCGTTTTAAATTATCAGAACTGATACACCAGATTTGGCCCACATTAAGAGGAATATCCTACATTTCTGTCATTTCAACATAACCATTGCTACTGTTAGTATATCTTACAACTTCAGAGATCTATGTTAGGTGTGCTGCAATACAAGTTACCAGAGTACCTTGCAGCTTTTATGTCTCTTATCTCTGATAAGTATATCCCTTAAGTGGTTTGCTAAAACATTTATATATATTTTTGGTACAAGCTTGGAAAGTAACTTTTTTTTATCATTGCTGACTTGCGATCGTATAAGTTATTATTTCAGTACTGGCTCATATTTGGATAACATTTTCACAATCCCGAGAAAAAAATAATTCATTATTCAATGAAAAGTCTTCACAGTTCGCCACCATATACCAACTTTTTCTTTGCTAGAAACAATGCGATAGTAAGCAATCTATAATACAAGATGTTCCTCTGTTTTCCATTCTAAACGTCAATCATAGCAATGACGTCCTTGTCAATTTTTGGAAGCTAAAGTCCTGCTCCCAAAATGTTCCTAATTTGAAAGCCTGATAAATGTCCTTCAGTCTTCTCTCGAGTTTCTCGTTGTGGACATGTCCACATCATAGAAGAAAATCTTGCTATTGATGTTTTCCCATTTAGAATAATTTTATTCAACAATTTCTAAGCTTTATGATTTTGCTTCTGTCACATTTTAAAGTTGGTATTTTTAAATTATTTTTAAGTGCCTTTTTACACTTGGGTGTCACCCCCAATCGGGTGTCACCCGGTGCGGACCGCACCCCCCGCACCTGCCTAGTGACGCCTCTGTCAACAGGTGTATTTTTTTCAACATTTATGGATTATATTTATATCAAAGACTAAATCTAGATCTAGGTCTATCAGTACGTTGACTTTGTTGACATTTTAAAAAAATTTTTCACACAGAGATCAAAGTTGTTGTTTTTTAAAGTTAGTTTTACATTTTAAAATACAAATCTTTAATAGATTTGTTGCCGATTAAAAGATCAAACATGTTCTTGCAGCAAAAAGAAAGAGTATTACTCTCTTTGTTGCAACGAATAAAACTGTATGATATACAGCAGTAGCGGCCTTAGGGGGTGGCAATTAAAGCGCCTGTGGGGGCCCCCGATCGGAGATATTATTGTAACAAACTTGATCACTACACATTTTCCTAATAAAATCCGATTAGACGTCGATGAATGAATACAAAATAAACAGGGAATTCCAGGTATCTTGTTACCTTTACTAATAATATATTTAAATGGCGAGTATTTTAAGGTTACGCTAATTAACCTTGAAGCAGAATTTACAGAAACGAGTATAACAGATCCAATAGTTATTCTTAACAATTATAGAAATGTCCATTATTCGGATTTGGCTTCTTTAATTTCAGAATTAACTTCACACTCGAGTTATTACCCCTCTTTTCATCTTTCCGCAATCAATTGGAAACATGCTTTTCTAAAAAAATCGTTCTTATAGAGTGATAAAAGAGTGAATTGCAAAGGTGGGAAAATGAATAAAAACAAACACATGTACCGGAAGCTCAAAATTGGAACCAGTGATATCTGCCCATGTGGAGTGTCATCAGAGAATGACGACCATGTCCTCCAAGACTGCGCTCTTTACCAAGAGGCCCGTCTAAGACACTGGCCGCAAAACACCCCAATAGAAAGAAAACTATATGGAGAGCTCCCTGACTTGGATACCACTGCGCAGTTCATCTCAGATATTGGTGTTGTGATCTGAACCCTCCAGCATAACAATGAGAACGAAGAAGAAGAAGAAGAATAAAAACAACAACAAATGTACGTCTTTTCGTCAGAGGAAATTTCACAATCATAGCATATTTTTTTTTTGTGAAATACAAAAAAATGTTATTCTTTCTATGGGAACTTCCCCCATGCCGAGTTGACCAGAGTGGTGCTAGAAAACAGCGTGACGCAAAGGTAAACCTATTATAACGTAGCCACAATGAGTGGCTGTCTGTCTGACCTGCGCATACGTCTGTTAGGCATAAATCCAAAAGCAACATTTCTGAACTGTGATAATCACCTCTAAACCTGTCAGCTTTTCATTCTGCTGAGATAGATCCAACGATTGTCACCTTTTTTGTAACTGTACATGAATTGTTCAACTTTTTTTTTCAAATTAACCCCAGAGATCCTTCCTTTTGAAGTTATTATCACATCCTTTTTTTTATGTTCTTAAGACTGATATCTACTAGGAACTTTAACAATTCGACCACTTCTGGTAGTCTTGACTGGCACAACAGGTTCTCTAGACGTTGATCTATAACTGTCTGTTTCGTTTGTTCTAACAGTTTACTGCTCGTTGTCTTCATCGGTATCATAGTACCCAGAGATATCTTCATCGAAGCATTTGTTCAAAAAGCTTTGATTTCTTCTGTATGTTTTTCCATCGTTTGTTAATGATGTAAGATCTGGGTGATGAATTTTTTTTTTATGACAACTGCTTTCTGTTATGTTTGTCCTAGACGAACACTCACTTTCTCTCCGACAAAATAACCTTTAGGTAGTCTTGCCTTTGCATCGTATTTCACTTTGCTTTTCATCTGTCGTTCGTTGAGTAATGTCTCTGCATTTTAAATTACCGATGGTTTCAATAGTTTGAGATCAGTTGGAATGATGTCCCTGAGTCTTCTACTCATCAGCAGTTGTGTTGCTTATCGGAGTATTTCTATACTCGAGCATAGCAAGATATGGATCTTTCACACCTCCGTGAGTCTTGAATCTTTGTGCTTTCGCACAAAACATAAACAATACATAAATTTAAACTCATTCATGCTTTCTGAAAAATGGTGAGAAACGGACGAAACTGATCACCCAATCCAACGAAAAAGCAAAAGAAGGTAGTGAATACTATGGATTCCCTGTAATCGCAACAACCAGAAGAAAGAAAAGACTTGATGGTAAGTTGAGTTCTAATGTAGGACTCAGTAGGACTGTCAATAGAACTGCAATTCAAACGTGTTGCGACAGAAGTGCTGGACAGATTGCATATGGGGATGAAGGACAGATTACAAAGGCTGGAAAGAAAATGGATACCTTTGGGTTTCTTCTTGGACCAAGACACCTGTTGGATGATGACACTCTTATGACAAACTGTGTTATTTTTTACTGTTTGTATGATGAAATAAATCGCTTGTTCAATGATGTCACTGATGAACGAGCACTTTTCATCAACAAACTAGTAATACAATCACCAATAGGCTCAAACCTTGCAACATCCTCTGAATACCGCTAACTCAGGCCACTTCCATTGCGTCATTCTAAAAAAACAAACTATCCCAGGAGCACAATGACGCAAGAAAGGCTTATCATGACTTTAATGTCAGTGAAGTCACAAATACTAGAAAATATCGATGTAGATGATGTTATAGATGTCTTTGCTGCACAGAATGCACGACGTGCAGCGATATGAATCGAGATTTGTCACTTGTGCATTATTTAGCTAATAAACAACGGTATTATTCATTAAAAGAGTCTTAATGATTTTTTTTTGGTTAAATTTACTGATATACTGAACCAATTTGATCTTGGGCTTATATATTTTTTGCGTACATTATATCATGTCATATATCGAAAGTCAAAATGCAAGGGGCCCCCAAAGAGGTCGATTCCCCCGGGCCCCCGAACCCCTAGCTACGCCCCTGCCCTCAGAAGAAGCATTACAAAGAAATAAACAAAAATTTTCACAGTGACATATCTAATAGAGGAACAAAGATAGTATACTGGCGAAAAATCAGAAGACAGGGGCCCTAACGGCAAACCGCGGATTCTATGGCTTGATGATATAGAGACAGATCTACATCTGCTGAGAGTTTAAGTATGGTGACGTAAGGCACAGGATCTGAATGGAAAGATGTGTTGTGTTGAAGTAGTCTAGGACCGTGGGCTGTAGTTCTACTAGGATGGATATTTTATAGAAGAGAATTTGTATTTAAAAAAGCTGCACATGACAAGTCGAAATGAAACAGGGCTTTGTTATCTCAATAAGTTGTATATGTATTTGTTAAAAAGCTTCTATTAACTCACTTTGTCTGTTTGTCTGTCTGGTAAAAAGTTTGTACACGTTGTTTCTTCCATACACATTCTCTGATCAAGTGGAAACCTTACACAATTATTTTTTTTCCCTAACAACAAGAACCCAAAAAAAAAAATAACCAATTAGTTCATTGACTATTGGTGATAAATTACTTTGTTTAATATCTCATATAAAGGAAAGAAAAAGTAATTGATAAAAGTGTTGGTATTAGCTGAATTATTCCCCTTTATAGTTACCTGTTACCTATCCCTTAGTCTGGTGGACCGTTGCGGCACCAAGGTGACCAAGCAAGACTTGTAGACCGTCTTTCTCCGTTCCTCTCTATCATTTGCCCTGTTTAAAACATCTTTCAATAGTAGGCCCGTCAATTCTTTTATGTTGTCTTCTCACCGCTTTCTCTGTCTGCCTCTTATTCTTTTATCTGGTACTGTTCCCTGGAGGAAGGTCTTTGCGAGTCCCGAAGATCTTGTTATATGGCCATACATTTTAAGCTTTCGTTTCTTCACAGTGGTTAGCAGGTCATCATGATGCAAACTATTTATTAAGAATGTTAGCTTTAATTTCAATCGCATGCATAAAGTGAGCACCCTATCCTTATAGGAAATATAGGCCTTATGTAACGTTGCTTTTTAATCACCATTATTCACCATGTCTATGGCCACTGTCAGTCGCGAAGCGACTATGGATCATCTCATTTCCATGAGATAAATGCCTGGGCATAAGCTGTGGTCGGAACGATGTCGCCCACACATCAGTTCCCCCCTCTCCACGCAGCTGATGTATCCAAAGGAACGGCAGTGCCGATACAGTTTGGGGTCAGTAGCGTCGCAGGTTCTGCCAGAGTGTAGCACTGAGCTGGCGACCCTCATGTACTTAGGCCCTAACAGGATGGCACCTACTAGTAGCACTGTGTGTGTTAGATTAAATTAGCATTACACTGTAGAGTCTGTAAAAACCCCCCACTAATATTATAAAATCTTTGACACTTTAAAATGTTCTATATGAGGCCCAATAGGTGGCCCATTTGTGTACAAGCCCAACGGTCATTTGCCCAAATCCCCATATAGGCAGTCCGTCCCTGGGGATACTCCTTTTGTTTCCATTTTTTTTAGATTTATTCTATGACCATAAGTTTGTATTGTTGTTATTCAGATATTACTTTAATTATGTATTCACTTTGCAGCTGTATAACACACAAAGACCGGATCACAAACGAAGTGATTAGAAACAGAATTCATTAACACAATTGGGATCCCCTACTGTCAATAAAGGTAACCCCTCGACAGTCTAGTGAGCCCATCTTGTAATGTTACCATCTTGCTACTTGGAAGAGAAAATAGACATCCACTTAGCAACGCCCGAGACAAGCAATTAAATTCCTACTTACAGCGGAGTAACTTGGTATTTCTTGTAATAGATCTATTTTTAGCCATTGCTTATTTATCTTTTTTTGAAGACACGTTTGAAATTTGACACAAATCGTGTTCAGCTACAAAGCCAGTGCTAGTATTGGTCCCCAGAAAGAGTAAAAGTCGCAATTTGTTTCGTTGATTGATTCATGTTTTGCTAGGTACAATAAAGAATTGTTTAAAATATCAACTCGTTCGGAGAATGTGTAAGGGAGAAATAAAGTTAACAATGATGTTAGGAGACTAAAGCCAAGAAATTTAGTCATATCTGTGAATACCGAAGTATTAAATTATTCCATTGTTACGTTGAAACAAAATAGTTACTAGTAATTAAATGTCTAATTGGTTACTTTTTTTGTATTGATTATTCGGCTCTTGTATATGTCAATGAATAATTGTGTTCAATTTCAACTTGATTCGAGAATGGGTGTGGGAGAAATAACATGTACACTTTTAACCAGACAGACAGATAGAGTGAGTCAATCTGAGCTTTGCTAAAATAGAACGAGCCTATAGAAACTATAGATAACTATACAATTGCCT